>CAJUYH010011825.1:0-10650 GCA_910591685.1 Galerucella tenella | reverse complement strand
TAATTAGGGTTTATTACTCCTCGTACTTTCTGTACAGACTATACATAGGAATGAAGCTTAAGGTAGAAAAACATGAAGGACGGATTTTTAAGATATTGAGTTTGAATTTTGAAAATATTACGAAACCAAAATTGAGAAAATTATTACTGAAAAAGTACGTGCTCTCTATAATACTTTTATTGGCACAAATAACATTTTAAAAGTCGAGCTTTACTCATAGAAGGTCTCGTTCGAGCAGCTTTCGCAGATTGTTTGTGAAGAGATACCCAATTTGGCGTTAATCCTCTTTTATAGAACCCGGCGAAAACACGTGAAACCTTTTATTTAAAAAATACTCACGCCCCGATGAATTTGTTAAAGTTACGCCTGTGGTTTTTTGTATGCAAAAGAGAGAAATATTTTAATCTGTGGAGGGCGTTTCGAAGGAATATTAGAACTCGTCTGAAAGAAATATTGGTAACGTTCCGGCACACAAAGAAATGAAAAAACACTCTTTTAACTGTTCTATATGCTTTCAGATGCTTAATTGCATTATAATTGGTGTTACCATCATGGAAAATTATATAAGTACTGGCAACGTTTATGCATTTGTCGGTTTGTTATTCTTAAAAATTGTGCTTAAATTGCTGTCAATTTGATACAAATATATTTTGTCATGAATTAGGTATACAGAGCGTATAACAACTCAAGATATTCAATGGATTGAATTTTTTTTATTATAGCATTGAAATTTTTATTTTCAGAAATTCCCGAAACTCCAACTACACCCTCAGCCGAAACCAAATATGGTAAGTGAACAAATAACTTGGAATCATTAAATAGTAAAAAGAAACTACCCTTTTTGGATATAAAAGCCTTTTACAAGGTCGAAATTTCTTTTTAACAATCGCACTATTCAAATTTACTTCGTTATGGTCAACCCTAAAAAAATATTTTTAAAAAAAATTTGCAAACACTTTTTTACTTTATTGCCTACCACCCTCTATTAAGTAGTAAAAGTTAGGTAGTAAGGGTTGAACTGCATAGAAGTTTTCACTTTTATACCTTTGTTGGAAAAGTTTTTAAATATTATAGGGTTCTGTGTAATTTTGATTTACCTACAAAATTTTGTGTGAATAAAATAAAATGTGTGGACGTAATTTTAAAAAAGCAGACTCATTAAATCTTCCAGAAGAAATAGAAAAGAGATTTCAAATCAAACAAAACTCAAAGTATTCAAAACCATATACAGACCAGTGAGACAATTAAGTTGGTGGGGACATATACAACGAAGTGAAACGTGTATACGAAGCAAAATTGCAGATTAAAAGGAAGAGAGGCAGACCAAGACAGACATGGAATACAGTGATGGGTGACATATTACAACGTATATATAGAAGCACGACATGGAGAGAAGCATCAACTTTAGCAAAAGATAGAAAAGCATGGACAAAATTTGTTTATGGAATCTAAAATGTAAATCCGACACCTATATGGTATAAGGATACAATGATTATTTATATAAAAAAAACTGTATTTTAAAATAAAAACCGTTAAAATAGAGGTAGGTATATACCTTCTATTTATTTAGTCATTTTCTACATGTTTATTAACAAATCTCGAGACGAGGCTCTGGTTCGTTAATTTCGACCTTAACATCCACAATTTAAGTCGGTTTACAACAAAGTTCCGATGGCCACCGACCGCGTGATCAAATAAATAACGAACCACCGTTGTGTGTACTTTCCATTTATAACATAATGCTCGAAAATATACGACCATTATGGTCTTTGAACTCTGCAAAAATTATGCGGAAAGTAAGACACAATATTCCGCTTTGGGTTATTGTTTTAATCCTTGACTTTGTTTGTTGCAAATTAAAAGAAATTTTCGGTTTGTACCAACAAAATATAGTAAACCACACGTAATATACGGGGAGGATTCAAAAATTTCATAAATTTGCGAAATGTTTCTCTAAATTTTTTATTTTAAACGCGCTTTAATGATTCATTAGAGACAATATAATACCGTCATTATCGAGTAGTTAAATATCTCATATAGTAGCAAGTCGTTCTCGGAAATGAATTTAATTCAAGATCATAAAAAAACTTACTTGATTTCGCATGATACCGTCAACACCCCTACCTGTTCCTTTTTTTTACTTCTTTTACCTGTACTAATGAGAAAAATATCCTTATGGGTCTCTACCTGCATCACTTCTTTCACCAGATACGGCGGAAGCCAAAACAACACAGATGATATTCATAGTTATGTCCGTAGCATCACATTCGAAACGTATTATTGTGTATACCATACGAAATCGTAATTTTGCTCACGGCTATAAGAAACGTTCTAAATTTAAAGAACGCAGAAATATCGAAAAAAAAAAATCATCACAATTTGTTTGAGCAAAAGATTAAAATGCGATATAGAAAATTTTGTCACAAGGGCATAAAATGAGCTTTAGCAGCCCAAAACTATTAGATTAGGACAGCTGATAGTTAAGGGCTACTAAAGCGTTACCTGATTGTGTAAAAACTTCTAATCAAAGTGACAGATGGTGGAAAACTTCAAAAATCGTGGTTCTGCCCCATTTTTGGTGTTCATATGTTTAGTTTCCGAAAAAATATATAATTCACCATATATGCTTTAGATAAACATTGTGAGAATGTAGATTTTAGAGAAACAATGGATTGAAGGTCCAAGATTTTGTTGATACGGCCCTGTCGGTACCTAACTCTATATGGCGCCAAATAACAAATATTCAGAATTTTAGTACATATTGGACCTCCAGCTACCTACTAAGTTGAAACATTGTAGACAAATTCGAACATAAAACATGTTAATTTGCGAAGAGGTATACAACTCTGTAGCAATTAGTTCAAACTTTTATGTTTTGGTCCCCAATTGGGGAATTTTTTTTTCATATGTTGTCATTATCAAGACAATTTTTGAAAGATATAAAAAAAGGTTAGGATTTTTTAGTAAAGCATTACATTATCATCACCATAATCAGGAAGAACCCACAATGGGTTCTCGGGCACACTGGAATAGAATGAACTAGCAAAGATTGAAGCAGTCTTTCAGGGCTCTAAGCCGTTTTGCTCCTGAACAGGCATTTCAAGAGGGAAGTATGTAGAAATAAAAAGCCTCCATTTAGACATGGAAAAAGAGTTGATCGTAGGAAAAAGGATTTAATACATTTTGCAAGGAATACGGCTCTTACTATCTGAACCTTTCTTATTTTTTCAACTGAACACGTCAACTGTTTTGATTTTTAAACTTTCCATGTTCCTTTAATATTTTCATATGAATACATCATCTTACTAAAGTTAATATTATAAATTTTTGCGGTCATGAGTGTTTGCAACTATACAGAGAATAAATACACCGTCTACTAAGTGTCTGTTTTAATTAGTGCATTCAAATAATAATAATAAAATTCACGAATTACAGGTGCACTTCCGTTCCGTACAGACATGCAACGTAACTGAACTACAAAAGCCATGTTGCCACAAAAGAAAAAAAAATTTAATTAATCAAATGGACATTAATTCGCAAAACATATCTAAGTTGCTATAATAGTAGTGACCAAATTAACATTCATTTATTGGGACACATGTATCTATCTAAAGCAAAGTTGTACAAAAACCTTACTTTGGCCATACAGTTTGTATCAGCATCATCATTAATGGTTCAATTTAAAAGTTGAGAATATTTAAGAAGGTTTATTGATCAAAACCGACATTTGGCAACGTTGCTATAAACGTTAATCGCTGAGGAGCTAACGATTATTTAGGTAGCATGTGCATTTTAGATTTAAAAATTACCACCCGACACTCTAAAATTATGTCGTGTATTATATGATAACGTGACGTCTTTCTTTTTCAACTATCTTTTCTCCTTTTTGATGATATTAATTTAAAAATCGACAGCATAAGCACGTAGGCAGCCTTGCGTATGGCCAGTCAAGTCCTTTTTTTTTAATGAAACTAACAAGCCATATGTCGATTGACAACTGTTTACGATTATTCTTTGGTTTATTAAATTCCCTTCAAACTAAAATAAAGGGCTACACAAGATTATTCGTTGTGAGACACCACCTGAAAGACAAATAGAACTGTGACGAAATCGAGAAATATGGGAAGCAGAAACGACATAAAATGATGAGAATACAGACAAAATAGTGAAAGGTTTTGACACCTATCCTAACCACCATAGGGCGGTAATAAAAATTTATATTAATTTATTTCTCCATCTCTAACCAAGTTTTCTGTAACTCTTGGAGTACTGCAAGAGGCTTCTGGCTTTGTTATTGTGTATAAAATTGTATTTGCAACTTCTTACTTATTGTTGGAACTAGCCAAACGTTACACTATACTCAATCCTTTAAGAGATGGGATTGAATCAAAGGATGCAGCCTTGCCCACCTCCATACTATGGAGCTACTGGACACACCTCTATGCAGGATGTGTGAACAGGAGGAAGATGAAACTGTCAGGCATGTTTTATGCGACTGTCCGGAGTTATCGTCAATAAGAGAGTGTGTGTTCGGTGAGTCTTGGCCTACACCTGCCGATATAAAGGAGATATCTCCTAGTGACTTGGGAAGGACAGGATAGACGATGACCTCGGGAGGATGTACAATGGGTTACGTGTGGCCCAAGTGCTGTGAGCCTACACTCACCCTCTGTACTCTACAGATAAAGATGTTGGTGTTTTCCGCTTCATAACTTTCCGCAACATTTGCAGGTCTCCGTAGTTATAGTTATAGCTTTTCCAACAAAGCTAAGAAAATTGAATAGAAATAATGGAAATAGTCGATCAAGCCAAGTTCTTAAAAGACCTGTATTGGCTATTGCATAATAGGTACATAAATGAAACTTGGAAACAATTTCTAAATCTAATGTAATACTTAATGTGGTTAAAACACTTTAAAATCTATTCTAGTTTAATTTTATTAGTTTTTATTCTAATTAGAAATTGTCTGTTAATTTCATTCTAAATTTCGATTAGAACTTTTGGTTGATTTTTTATTAATTCGTTTCACTCCAATTTAGAAAGAATTTTATATATTATTGTGGTTAATAAACTTATTAAAAATTTGAATATAAAAGATCCATGAATATTTATAAAAACCTAATAAAAATAACTGAACATTTTTTGTCGGTGGGTATAGTGAGTCAGCCGCTTTTGGCGTATTTCAATATCTATTATCTTCAAATCGTTTTAACTTGAAAACAGCGCACTGAAATAATTCGGGAATAGTACCAATACGTTTTAATTTTGTCCCATTGCAGTAGGTAAAAATTGCTTTGAATACGAAAAAGCCAGTGGCGTCCCAAATAATGTTTTTCTGGAAAAATGTGCAATACAAATTTATTTTCGTAACAAACGATCCTTTTTACTCAATATTTAATTTATTTTCAATAATAATAGCTCATACAATTCACCGTACCATACTATCTTTTAATCCTAGTGACATGGACGCAGTTAGGGGAAAAATAGTGGACGCTGTCCACTTTATAAAATGAAAATTCATAGCTACGCTAATGCCTAGTGATGCAAAAAATATTTATTTCAATTATTTTTCGGACACTCTGTATTATAATGACATAAAGAAATCTCCACAAGTTGAAATGTATGCAAAGGCTGAATATTCTTTCTCACAGTTTTTATGAAGATGGCAAATTCTCTACACTTGTTGAGTTAATGATGATTAGTTTAAAGTTTGAACAGGAAGGTGATGTTATTATTACTTCAACAGGTAATAAATTACATTCTAATACCCAGTACCAGTAGCAGTTATCTTTTTTCAACTTATTATTTTCCAATATGGTACCTAATAGATTTCCGAGATGAAAAATATATGTCGTGTACCTAATTTGTGAAACATAAAAATCTGGTGTCTTGACAAACGTTTAACGCACACTTCTTTATAAGGGGTGTTCTTCCCCTTGGGGAGTGTACGTAAACGGGATATGAAAAGCACATTTAAACCTGTTGCAATCCCTACAAGACACCATTCGCTATCCCTTTCAATAAAACACTAAACTTCAACCCCCCGAGGTTATGACATTTTTTCAACTTCTGAAGAATATAAACACTTGTCGATACACTTTGCGACCCTTAGTTCATTATTCAGTGAAAGGGAAAGGAGATTTAAAAATTAGCCAGTAAATCCCGACGACTCGTCGTAATGGAGGTTTTAAATGGAAAAACTACGAAGGGTCTTCATGTGGTGTCATGATTATATCGGAAAAAATATTCTAAGAAAAATAATAAGTACGTTGAAATTTTTAATAATGCAATTTCCAAGTGTGAATAAAAAGAATGGGTGATTATTATGTAAAATCTATAGTAATTGTCAATTTGAATTCGAGTGAAAGTTATGCTTGTTTCATTTCCATGAAAGTTCGTTGTTCGGGTATGCGGAGTTAATTTGCGTATCTGATGTAATAAAAATAACGAAAAGAAAATCTACCTGAGAATTAACTTAATTCGAATTTAATGCCACAAGATGTGACAATCATGCCGTAACACCTACTACCATAACATTATAATTTAATAATTTTATTTGAGTTATCAGAAGCGAGTTATTGTTACAATGGATTCACATTTTCGACTGTCTCCACCGAGTCGAAACCACAAACCATTTTTTATATCATGTCTGTGCTTACGAAAAAAATAAACGACAAATGTTTTTCACACAACTAGAATTTTATATTTTTTCAATATTTTATACAGACAGATCGGAAGAAAAGTCTACAAGTTTTAAGATTGAATTTTTCATACAGATTGCGAAAAGTCTATTCGAGCCATAGGATTTACACAAATACGACAAGGAAAATATTAGAAAAACTACTTGAAAGAGAGAGAAGAATAATTGTGCGCAGTCAGCGTTGGTCGTGTTTCCAGTTCCAACTACCAATCTGAGCAGGAAAGCAGTGTTGCCAGATTAAAATGTTCGGTACTTTCTAAGGAATAATTATCTTATTTTGCATTTAACTTTTAATACGGGATAACGCCGTTTTTATTGGGAGAAACGGTCATCTCTCGTCTCGCGGCAAAGCAAGTTGTCTGTGAACCACAAAAAACCGCAAATTTTACGTAACTGTTACTTTTGTTACAGCTGAAAAATACTTATAATTTTTCACCTTGAAAATGAACGACAACTAGCTAAATTTCTAAGTAACTTAGTTACTTTTCTCTACGAGTAAATAGGTCCACAGATATATACCTATAATTTGACGCTTTATAGTAGTCCGACATATGATGACCGTAATAAATTCAAAGAAACTGTTTTAAATAGAGTCCCATGGCTACAATTATTCATTTTTCTTCGGCGCCAAACAATACCTGATTTTTGTCTTTTCGTTTCTAAATCGTACTCTCTAGTCGTACCGTGTCATTTCGGGTCCTACATATATTATACAACGTACAATTATTATCCTTCTGTGTATCTCTTATTCTCAAAACACTTCCTCATTGAGTTTAACTCTTGAGAGTGCCCTTAAGCTAAACCGCAAACTTGACAAAAGGACCAAATTTATTTTTCACGTGAAAAAAAAAGTTAAATATTACCTAGAACAAGTTGAACTTGAAAAATATTTTGACAGACTTGATACTTTTTGTTATATTGTAACTTTCTATATAAAACACCCTGTATATTGGTACAGTTTTTATGTTTTACGTTAATTTTTGGTCGTTCTTTTGGTAGGGTATTTTAAAAACTGCTTTGCTTGCTGTATACAGGGTGTGTGATAATTTCAATTTAAAAATCGTCAAATATCTTGTCTTTTTCAATACCCAGTTTCAATAGTGTGGTTGAAAATGAAAGTTTATGTCCATACTAAGAAAATATTGGACTTTTCATCAAATAAAACGTTTAATTTCACGAATAAATAATAATATTCAACTGGAAATTGTTGAAATTAAAAATATAGACTAATTTATTCTTTATTATAGCGTTTTTCTTTGTATTTAGCGTCTTTTTTAAGAAGCCTCCAGTTGAGCATATGTAATAATGATGATGTAGATACACACAAGTCATCTGTTTGGTGTAGGACTTAATGTATTTTAAAATATGTAGAGTTTGACGGGTAACTGAAAATTGACTAGACCTTTAAAAAGTTGTTTATAAAGACTTCTGCTACCACATTACGAAATAATTGAAGTACAATTTTTTATACACAATTTTTTAGTATTGCAATTTTTCACTAATGATTATGATATGATTTCTGCCAAATTTTATTCGCTAATAATCCAACGGAAATTCCCGAAATTGGTCGAATTTTGATTTTAATTTACTATTTTTTCAAATTATAGTCTAATATACTGGTTGAACCACCTTCGTGTAATGACATCATTACCATTTTTTCCAAAATGTGTAGTACCTTGCTTCTCATTGGTACAGGGTAGGCAAAATTGCAAAAACCTTATATAAAATGGAACAATTTATTCGCACATAAATGAGGTCCTGTTAAATTACTCCCGAATATCCTGTGTTGAAGTTCAGGGACCGAAATAAAAGAAGAAGATGTAGTAGATGAAAATATATCTGCATATTTCACTTTTATGTGGTTTCTAATAGAATCAAGAGGCTTAACCAACTAATAAATTATTTATAACAAAGTATTAATAATTTAACATATGTTTATTTATAATTAGACAAAATAACTGAACATTTATTGAAAAGAAGATTATAAAGCAAATAAAAGTATTCCATTGTTAGGATAATAGTCGTGAGAATCGATATAATAATTCGAAAATCCTATATACCTACATATATATCTCAATAAAAGGACCTTGTTTTTTTTATTATTATTTATATAATATAAGAAAAGACTTGGCTACATCATAATTTAAGTTTCTGAGTATTATACCGTCAATTATGATGAAGTTATTGAAAGAACGATGCGTAGCCATTGGCTATTGACATACAATACACGTATTCGTATAACAAACACCACCCACTGAAACATCTGTAAAGTTGCACACATATTGTAAATATGTTATAATGACATACCCACAACCCGAAAATGGTAGTTATTCTCCGTCTCATAAACGTCAAGTATTGTCTCATAATTGTCAGGCGTTGTCACGGTGTTGTTTACAAAAAAAAAAAAAAAATAAGAAAATCGGTCGTTGAATAGTTGAAGAAATCGTTAAAAGATGCGTTTTCAGCTACGGAGTGCCAAACCGGGACGAAGATGTGAAGAATAATGGTAATTATACGCGTCTCTGCAGGCATTTCGTTCTCCGGTGAATTCGAAAATTCGAGTTTTATGACAAAAGACAGTCGATTAATGTAAATGGTCGGTCACGGGGGAACCGGAGTGACTGTCGATAGTGTGGCTTAGTCCTTGGACAAATTGTTTCGCTGGTTTTTGCATAAGATTTTTGTAATAAAAGATTACATCTTTAAATATCTGGGTAAATGTTAAAAAGTACCTTTATCAGCTATGGTCAATAAAAAATAAATTCCTACGTTATCTTTTTCTATGTTGTTCGTTATTGCAACACGTGTCCAAAACCGTTTAACCTATAAATACTTGGTGGTCAGGTTTGGATCTATTGGGACTGCGACTCGCAGGAGATGATCATTCATTTGGGTTGGGTTCAACAGCCCAGGCACTTGAGCTGAATCTTTGTACCATTACCCATGTTATCTACCTACTTCCATTCCAGAAGCTTCGTGTCTTCTATGTAGGCCACCAGTTTATCTGTAGGAATCTTCAGTAGTTGTGATGGTGGTGTTATTTCCACTCCAAAGTCCTTACATCTGAGTCCTTGTGAGTTCTCACAGAAGCAGAGTAACTGAGTAGGTATTTCATCGAAGATCTGCACATAGGTTCACTAACTTTACCCATCCTGTGCAGATGCTTCTTCAGGTCACAGTGTTACAGTCACTAGGTCGGTAACTGCTTTACCCAGTTTCAACAGCCTGGACGAGAGTTCCATGTCCAACTTATTCAGTAGATTCTTAGTATGGAGGTGTCCTTGCGTCAGTTGGCGTTCCTTAACTAGCCAGTTCCAGGACAGCGACTCTCAGGAGATGCTTTTTAAGTAATGTATAAGAATAGCCTAGGATTCGCACCAGAGACACTTTGTTGAAACTTTTTTTTGGAGACAGTATTCGTTGATGCAAAAAAGACAAAGATTTTGTTGGAAAAAAGAAAAGAGGAGGTACTTTGGAATCCAAAAGCTGCAGAGAAAAGTGATACGAAATGGTAAAAAGCAACAGACCAATTTTATCAATGGGCAGAAGATTTAGATATGGATCCCCATCACCTCCTCTTCGGGTATACAAAGGATTTTTGAGTATATACAGAGTGTCAATTTTAAAACTTACAAAGGGCTGTACTTCATGAACGAGAAGAGAAAATTTCTTGGGTAGAAAGGGGGAACTAAACTGGAATGAGGTAGAACGCACCCCCTATATGTAATACGTAGTTGGAAATAACGTAAAAAATAGATACACAGTTTTCTAATACCTCCACATGGTACAAATAACACTTTTATTGAGGAAATTCTGTACACTGTGGGACGAAATAAAGTAATACTTTTTTAATTGGAAATATTTTAACAAATATCTATTTTATTTTTTTCGCTTTAACAGCCTGTACCTCAGTAAGGAGCAGACTATAAGTATGTACAAAAAGTACGAGG
>CAJUYH010011824.1:0-10651 GCA_910591685.1 Galerucella tenella | reverse complement strand
GAAGTTGAAGCTGCTGTAATGTCCACGCATGAGCGGCTCCAACAATGAGTGTGATGGAAGACAGTTCGAGCATTTAAGGAGACATTAGTTTAATTTCAAAATCGGTCCTTTTTGCTTGTTATGCCCCTACAAGTTCTTTACTTTATTGAGCTAAGAATACTTTTATCATTTGAAAATTATAAAATTATGAATTAAGACAAGAAGACAAATAAATAAGAATAAATACATGTGTGATAGCGTCATTTTGAAATTTTATGATAACTACATTTTCTTTCTTCGATATTTCAGGTCAGGAACTAGATATCGAGATACGGTTTACACTAGCCTATTTAAGTATAATTTCACTAAAAACGCGCTCTAGCGGCATCACTGAGAATTACATATATCATAGGTAGTATGAATTTCATGGAGCAATGAATGCTTTTTCCAACAAGACCAAGTTTTTTGAAATCCGTTCAGTCGTTTAGGAGTTACAGCTATTTATTTAAAAAAACATTGAATCGCCCCCCACCACTTTATTTCAATAGATACGTCAAAAAGTTTCGGACAAAAATTTACTCAAATAAAGCTCAACTTTAAAGAGCATATATTTTTTGGTACATTCTCAAGGTAGATTTCAGTGAAAAATCACTTCAAAGGTGTAAGATGACGGTTACGACCTCTGGCGGATATTTTGGAACCTGAAAATAATTTCCAGGATTTTCTTTTGGCCACTTTAGTCATGAAATTTTTTACTGCAAGTCCTACGACGAATAGTTTCCGAGATACAGCACTTAGCATTCTTATCTGGCTACCCTGTACATAAATAGTCAACAAAAATGGCGTATTCATTTTTTCTCCACACAATAGCTCAATTTTTAACAAATAATTAAATTTATATGCTTTTTGTTATAATTTGAGAATTTTGACATAAGCCTACTTCATTATTTTTCACTTTTATAATTAGTATATATTTTTTACGATCACGCGATAAATTTACGAAATATGATGGTTTTATTTATTTGAACATCAATAACTGTGCCTACCTACATCATATGATTATTTTTAAAATAATCAGTTTGTTGTACAAAATATTTTCAAAATAACGCAGAAGACATTTTAATCTTTATAATTTAATTTTTTTAAATTCCTACAGCTATACTATAGATATACCCAAAATAAGAACATTTGACAGCTATCCGCGTTATGACAATTCGGAGAATGCTGGAGTAGACCGCGATTCGATTTCCGGCCGTACCTAGTTGTTTTTTTTTTATCAGAAAATTTAGCGAATCTTAATAACTTTTGAACGGATTTTGTGTTTTGTGCTATATTTGTAGTTATTACGTAGGTAAATTTAAATAAGAAAACCACGTTAATCGAATTCATGCGAACCGTGCGATATGATATCACCTAGGGTGATATCATAGCGTCACTATGATGATATGAGAAACTTTCCGCCAGAGTAGAGAGTGCGATATATGTTAATTTCCTATATGGTCGTAGGAAAACAAATTTTTGATGACAGTATTTCAATTTTTCTCAAACTTGTGTTGTCAGAAAAGTATCTTATTTGTGGAAATGTCGCGATTCATTAACGGCCGTATACTTTTAAGCTGAGCTTAAAACTTAAGCTCGCTTAACAATACGAAATTGTTTGCTTTTAAAGCGAGCTTAACTTAAGCTCAGCTCAAAAGTATACGGCGAATACGGCCGTAAATTGTCCGACCAAACTACACTTTTTTTTAGTTGAAGTAAACTTGACATTTTTAATCCGAATTTTGCTGCCACAAAATTATCGCAACAAAAGGCCTAATAAAAGCAAACAGTCCTTAAAGCAACGCTATTCGACTGTTATACAACAATTCAGTCCTCTTAGAATTCCATTTTGCTAGTTGGGATGTGTATTAGTAATATTACTGTAAATTACTGGTGGTTGGAACGAACCTATTAAAAATGTTTTTATTGTATGGAAAATTAAATTTTTCTAAGAAAAATTATACTTTTTGAAATTTATGGTCCATGCTGCTAAACTTTTAATTTATATTTAAATTCGATTTTTTTGTTAAAAATTGAGCAAACGTGTGGAGAAAAAATAAATACGCCATTTTTGTTGTCAATTTGAGTACTTTGTAAGATCCTCATTAGAATTTTGCAAACCCATATACAGGGTGAAATTTTTTATATGGGTTAATTGCGGGATAGTAGTGTAGCATTTCATCAAAATTTGAGACAAATCGGAGTTACCGTTCAAAAGTTATAATCAATTAATATCAGTTAATATTCACATCCCCTGTATATTATTAAAATATGGGAGCTGACACAAGAAGTGATATAGTCGTGGGCGAATAAGCTACACTTGTATGGTGCACTGCACGCTCTGTGTATTACTATTACATGTTACAGAACTGCCAAGAAATCACATTAACCTTCCTATTTATATTATATTCAATTAACATATAGTTACAAGAGCCGACCTTGTTTTTTCAGTTCTTCGTTGTTCATTCAATTCAAAATATGTACCTATTTTATAAAACGAATTAATTTTTTTGCTGCCAAATTGGCCTTACAAACACCTCTATTCATTATATAATTTTTTTTAAAATAACATTTCTTCGGAAATTTACAGTACACATTTTTTTAGGGCGTTATTTTATCCAGATATAAGCGTAACGAACACCAGAGAACTGGCTTTGTATTGTGACGTCTTAGATATGGATGCTACAATTTGTTCAGTGTTATCGAGGCTGGCGAGTACAAATTACACTTGTCTTGGAACAATACTGCATACTAAAGACTGTTTGAATATGTTAATGTATCTTCTCAATCCAAGGCTCTACCGTAAGTTCAACTTTGTTTATTAAATTAAAGAAGTTTGTGTTTCTACAACGAAAAACTCTGAACCAATAACTATACATTTCCCATTTTATTTGAATTGTTTTTGGTGCATCTTTGAAGCGCAAGATCGAATAGCAATCATGTAAAAATAATCATTAAAATCGGTAGTTATGTAATATATACAATTCGATTTAAAAACCTCTTTTTTTTAGAAGTCTGTTAACAAATATATTTTGAAGTTTGGGTAGTGTAACTTTTGTGAATTCAATGATATGTTTTATTTACGATAAATGAATGATGAATCGAAGTTGTTTGTTTACAAATGAAAGGCTTATATGATAAAAAAGTCAGATTTATTCAACATGAGTATTTATTTATGAGAAAAGCTTGAATATTTTCGTTAAAATTGCACTTAGTTCTAAGCTTTCGGAGTTTTACGGGGGAAATGTGAATATAAAAACAAATCTATTGAATAATTTTAATTTAAATGTTAATAATATTGTTCATATAATAAATTCACTTCTATTTTATTTGTCTACGAAAAATTCTAAGTCGTAACATCCGATACGTTTTTCTTCATCGTTTGGAAAGAATTCAGATCTAATCTTATTTTTACCATGTGGAAAATCTTTATATTCAAGCTTACTAAAATCTAGCGGATAGTTTTTAATAGGGATGGGAATTTCAGTTCCATGCTTGGAGCGTTGCAACGGCTACCGCTCCAAAATACTGTTTCTCTGGAGCGACTTCCGAACATAAATATAAGACTAGCTACCGCTACTGATGTTTACATGTTGGAGTCGGAACGTCAGTTTGAACGTTGATGTACTTGCAACGGATATTGTGGTATAGGTAAACTTCGTGTGTAATGCATTATTCAATAAGATTTAGAAAATATATATTGAAAATTAATATATTCGGGTATAATATAAATATACAAATATTTAATATGAAAATAAAAAAAAGTCTGCAAAATTAATGACAAAATAATTGAAAATTAAAAGAAAACAACTTAAAAAACCTCATCTTCTGTAAGTTCCTTGTGGCATTACTTATTCTTTTTTCTTATTCTTTTGGGAATCAAACAACTGAAAAACATTAATAACCTAAATTATTAATATACTATAATTACTTAATATGAAAAAAATCTTCAAACAACGATTGAATAAAGAATAAAAAATTGATAAAAACCATATAATTTAGTTTTTTGGTTTGAATTTATAAATAATAGTTGTTTTACTTTGGTAGAGCTGAGCCTGCTTCTACGATCTGATAAAATCTGTCCAGATTTTTAGAGAACTGCTTCTCACATTTAAGGCACTGAAGTAGCGATGGTAATGAATCTCTCTTCAACCAATTTGCTGAGATGAGGAGAATTATAGGAATTTGAAGCAATAAACCTTTATATTTTATATCTCTTAATACTTTATTACGATGACAAGTATTAAGATATTTATGGCATAATACCCTTACATTGACAAATTATTTTTGTAAACAAATACAACAAGTGCCGGACTTCACAAACCATTTCATAATGGGAGTCACCTCGGAGAACAAATCGCTTATCAAAAATTAAGTTTTTGAAACATAAAACCAACGTCGTATCATGCGTTACAACGTTGCATCCTCCTCGCCTATTCGTTTCAATAATCGTTTTACGTTCCACCGTTGAGTAAAAACTCAACGGTTTCACGACTTCCACAACTTCCTTCCACGACTTCCTCAACTTGAAACACAACGCAACTTAACGTTCCTGCCTTGTATTCTATTGCAATAGTTCGGCTTAGTAACTTCATCATTGTGGAGCGGGTCGCAGCGCTCCAAACAAATAGTGAAATTTCTCACCGACGAGCATTTTTTGTAGGTCTGTGAACAGCCCAAGGACGCTATATAATATTGACTGTTAATGGTATTCCCCTTTTCAAGATAGTCGATTAATATTCCACCACGTACATCCCAAAATACTGAGGCCTTAACCTTCCCAGCTGATTGTTGTGCTTTCTGGTGCTTTGGACGAGGTTCACCAGATGACGATCGTTTTGATTCCGAAGTGAAAATTCCATTTGTTACGTTTAAACATGGTCAAACACTGCTCCAGAAGCATCAACACGTTCTTGTATTTGGTCTACAATGAGCAAACGCCGCACCCTCTTTGAACAGAGTTTTCTTATAGTCAATAGCTCATGCAATATAAAGCCAACACGTTCTTTTAATACCTTCACGATGTCAGATGACTAAGACAACTTTACATTTTGTTTTCTGGTGTTACCGCCTCATTTGGACGTCCTCTGCGCTCCGCGTCATCGGTGTCTCTACGACATGTCTACGACCTTTGAAGTCAGCAAACCATTGTTTTATTGTTGTTTCTGAAGGAACGTACTCCCCATAACACTTTTCAAGCCATCGCTTCGCTTGAAGCAGTGTTGAAATAAAACACGAAATTGTTTTTGATCCATTGTTTTGAAAATAACAAAAGTAGCGTCACTCTTAGCACAATAGCTCACGAACTATTGAATAGAATATCATGAAATTTTGACAGCTGTCTTTTTAAGGTTAGTACTAACCGAAAACAGGCGATTGCAATAAAACTACCGCGAATATTGGGAAGCACATGAAGTATCTTCTTATTCTCCGAATATCATATAGGTACCTACTATTTTTTCTTCGACCGTGCATAATTTTATTCGATATAAAACAATAAAAGACAACGAATTTTTCAATAAAGATAACAAGATTGAATTTTCAACTTCTTTCACTACATATTCCCTTTTTTGTATCGTTATCATGGGTACGTACTTGTTTGACATCTATCAATACAAATATTTCAAATAATGTGTTTTCCGCCTACCTCTATCCAAAGTATACCTTTCCTGGCCTCATTGTAGGGAGCAAAGTCGCACTTTTCCTCCCTAGGGCGGAAAAGTACTTTTACTCACTAGGGAGGAAAAGTAAAAGTGACGTCATGGTACGTCATCAATGAAATAACTTATACGGCCTATATAATATTATATAAGTATAAATTTTACTGTTTATCTATAGAACACCCCGTGTTTTACAAAATGGTAGAAATCAGTAAATTGTTATTTTAATTTAACGATTATTACATTAACAATTTGACTTCAATTCATAGATACATCCGGTTTTCGAATTTAGGACAGAAATATTATATAGCCTGCTATGGTCCATTGACAGATTAACAGTTCCAAAGTGTGTTAGGTGACAGAGTAAACCATCTGTACTCTATGGTTAGGTACTCTATAATACATCAATAAAATATAAAATGATATAAAAAATGAGTGATTCAAGCGAATTCGAGAGAGGCGGAAAAATCATATGTATAACATGAGAGTAAAATGCCTTTTCATCCCTTGAATGATTACTAGTAAACATCATCCTCGGGAGGAAAAGTAGCATTTTGCTCCCTTGTTATACAAATAGCCATTATACGCTTAAGAGTATAAGTATTTATTCTACACCCACATGTATATTATGCATTTTCTGCACAGTTTACAGAATGGAAATGTAGGCCATGTCGGTTAACTGAACGGATATGATTTCATATACATCCTAGAACGTAATCCACCAATCAGCATTCGCGATTAGTACCCGTCACTAATCTTTTTTTTTTTTTAATTTAAAAGAAATGTCAAAATAACTTGTCAAAAAAAGTCTCTCCTAAAAACACTGGATCAAGAATATTCATTCACAAAATTGAACTTAAATAAAATAATCCGTACAAATTAACAACAAATACTAAAAACAGAATAAAATGAGTATTTAGATGATGTATAAAATTATGTAATACATTATAGATAATCAAATAGCACATACCTAGGTGGTCGAGTGATAAGCATGCCAGACTGGCGATAGACCTGGGTTCAATACCCGCAAAGAAAATTTTTTTAATTGTTAATTTTATTTTTAAATAATTATTTTGCTCGATATTGATAACGACATCAGGTAGACGCCTGAAATATTTAGCAGTTATTTTTTTACTAAATATAGTAACCAATCAAATTACTTATGTGTGTGTGTGTGAGAGAGAGATGGTCTCGGACGGTGTCCATTAACCACAGGGAGTATAGGAAGTTTAGATATTAATCTGAAGGATTTCAAGTCATCTGAAGGATTTCAAGTCATGTGTCAAATTTCATCCAATCACCTCGGGATTACAGCGATAAATTTTTACTGAATATAGTAACCAATCAAATTACTTAATTTCAAGTCATGTGTCAAATTTCATCCAATCATCGCCGTATTACAGCGATAATACCCTACATGTGGTGTTTTCAGTTTGGTGTTTATTTTTTATTAAAAATTAATTAAACGTCAAACTGACAACTGGATTAAAAATGTCGCGAATATTTGGTATTACATCTAACCATTCAATTAATTTACCAATTGTACTTCTCACAACTGTAGTTTTGAATAAAAATTAATAATATTTGTTTGATTATAACTAATAAATTATGAAACGTCAGATTGACAATCAATTTTTTGATATCTACAAAGTAAAAAATTATCTTATCGAATACTCCTCGGGTCTTGATAAATACTCAAAATTTTGTCGTAGAGAATCCTTCAAGCGTGTTGACAAAGATAATAGCCCTCGGCCTGCGGCCTTGGGCTATTATCAAGCAACACGCTTTCAGCATTCTCTATGACAAAATAACCTCGGTATTATCAAGACCCTAGGGGTATTACTACTGATAATACTCTACAAGTGGTATTTTCAGTTTGGTGTTTATTTTTTATCAAAAATTAATTAAACTTCAAACTTACAACTGGATTAAAAATGTCGCGAAGATTTGGTATTGCATCTAACGATTCAATATCTTATTGAATACTCCTCGGGTCTTGATAAATACTCAAAATTTTGTCATAGAGAATGCTGAAAGCGTGTTGCTTGATAATAGCCCAAGGCCCAAGGGGTATTACTACTGAATATTCATTATTATAGATAATGGTAGGGAGTCCGCCTGGCAACATCTACTTATAACAGCATCGCATATTTAAAAAGGGAAACCGTAGAATTATACAAATTGTACAATTAAGAACTGTACGTTCACCACATAAAATTGAATTGGTGAAATTATGAATAAAATTGTTGAAAATTTTTAATTTGAAATTACAGTTTATTAAAATGTTTATTTTCTAGATTTTTTCTTAAGTGGGTCGACTCGTGTGGATTGTCCATATCGCACTCGAACGATTGAGCACTCCGCCTACGGCGTCGTGCACAAACTTCGTCCTCGTGCGATATGGCCATCATATCCACAATAGTTGCACAAACTACTATATACTCCTAGTCATATAAATGACAGTTAATGTCCTTGAGAAACGTCACATAAGTCATCACTTATATGACGTTTGAAGAAAAAAGTATTCCTTATACTATATGAAAATTTTAATATGATACTTCAGTCAATTTAAACCTTTCCTCACTCAGGACGTTGGAAGCTGTGGCGTTTGCTGTGTGAATTGCTATCCTTTTTTTTATTAAGAAATCTATTTAGATGTTGGTTGCGGAGTGTGTTATCAGTATAGCAGGCTATTAATCTAGTCTGTTTGATGATCGAAGGTCCAACTCAACTCCCTACTGTCACTTTGATTCATTTATTTTCTCATTTAAACTTTATTTAAAAAATGGGAAAGAAAAATTGTTGGATATTATTTTCAAGTTCGCAAAACGTCAGCCAGGGGGCGCAATTGATTACCTGAGAACACGGATTTTGATACTTTATCTATAAAATATGAGTTTTTCGTAATTTCCAATTCACCCTAGCTCTTTAAATAATTAAATGAGTGTAAAATATTCTTTTTAGATATGAATTTTCCACAATTAGTATACCTCAGAAACAGACTGTGGACGTCAATATTCAATCTACTGACAACTTTGGTGGAATGCAACGAAGAAACAAGTAGGTCCATCGAAGTTATCAACATTTTCACAGAAACGATTGCGGATTTAGGATATGAGCCATTTTTCGAAACAATCTGCGAGTCGATCAGTAATTTGGGATCACATGGTAAAATTTTGTATCAATAAAATTTCACAATTAAAAAAAAATAATTTCTAGATCTTCAAAATTCAGCGCTAAATTGCTTAACTTGTCTATTAAGAGTCGAAGCGTATCGATGTTTCGAATATTCTAACCTTCCTCAGACACGTTCAGAAACATCCATTCAATATTTACTGGACTCCGTACAAACGAAAAGAACTGTAATAATGTCGAATAATAGTAACGCGGAATTTAACAAAAAAACAAAAAAATCTATGGAAACATACAAATTGAATCTCTTGGAAAAAATTTATTACGAAAAAGTATTTCCTCAAACCGAAAAGGACGTGAACGATCAGATCGAAGTCAGTATTATAGAAAGTCCTAACGAAGGACTCAAAGCGGGTGCTGAAATGTGTAAAATTTTATTGTATCTCTACGATATTTGTGATTTGAAAGAAACCGAAGTGTTTAGTAAAAAGAAATCCGTTGTAACTAAAGCTTTGTCTACTATTTTATGCATTTCTAAAGAAGCTAAACAATTTTCTTTAGAAAAAGGACTGATCGTTGTGATACTGAAAAATATGCGGGACCATCACATACGATTGGGATTAGAATCAGGTAAGTTCAAACAAAGCATAAGTTGTACATTTTTTTATTGGAATAAAAAATGCACCAATTTACTGAGCATAGAGTTTGTATACCTGTAAACTAAACGCAGTCAGATCTCGGAGAAATCTAAGAAGCTATAGTCTGGTTTGCTATTAATTTTCATGGATCTGAAGAAGACGTGTTTCAGTTTCCGATCTTGTTTTTCCAGTTTTATCTATTTCTTCAAATACTGAGAATGGTTACGGTCTCCAAGAGCGTGCTTCAGCCTATCTCTTCGCTAGTTTATCTGCTATTTTATTTATTCCTATTCCATTATTTCCTGGACCCTACAGTAGGGTGTCGATGTTGTTCTTCAAGTTCAAGTTTGTGTGGGTATTCTCATACCATTTAAGAACTGATTACACATTAACTCAGTGCAATCATCTATGACAGCCTATTACTGCTGTTGCCGAGCTCCACTAAATATCAGCAAGATAAGAATGAAGGGAGACACTGTAAATACATTGAAATATCCTAACTAAGGTATTTATTTTACATTTTCAGTGATGGTAGACCTAGTACGTCCCTGATTATATTCAGGTACTCCTCTTGTTTTGGAATTGTCATAAACTTAACAATAGCTCAATTATTACTACACAATTTCTATTTGATTTTGATTGTTTTCTTGGTGTTTGAAGTCTAGGGTCTAATACCAATGAAATGATAATGAGAACACCTGGATCTAATCCAAAAAGAAACATTGAAATTGGTTCTTAAGCAAATAATTTATGCCTGAACATGCATAAAAATATACACTTTGTATCAAGAACCTCCTTTTTCATAAACCTGTTGAATCAGCAGTTAATAGGAGCAATTCTGTAAGCATATGCTAAATTTTAACGCATGGTTAAAAATTAGACAATCTGCTAACTCTATTTTACTATTCTGTGTGCATAATAAACTTTAACATATTAACGGAGAATTCTTAATTGGACACCATTACCCGTGAAAATTTAAATTCTAATCTTGACTATATATTAATTAGATTTCATGAAGTGATTCTCGTCGAGAACCTGCATCATTGATCGCCGCTGAAAGGCAAATTTTTACATTTGCTAAAGACTTAGATTTTGAGTTTGAGACAATTGAATTTGATCTTGAATTCATTTTATAGAAATTTTTACCAAAAAAAGCCATGAATTCCAGTCGGAGCGACATACAGTAGGAATCTTTTTTAAGAT
>CAJUYH010011823.1:0-10652 GCA_910591685.1 Galerucella tenella | reverse complement strand
CAAACAGCGCCAAGCGTTTTTTGTTGGCCATTGGTATCCGCCCCTTTTTACTTCCCGCTTTACACCGCAAATTTACTCTGACATGTTTGTAAAGGTTAACCCCTTCTTAATTGTTGTCAACCGTTAAAAAAAATACTAACCACGACTGGCCAAGATGAAATCTGCATCCTCTTAGTTCAGAAGAAGGAAAAACTTGACGTGCAGCAGAGTGAATAGCCTTTTCAAAATCCGCATAGATAACTTCAGGATTAAAAGTGATCTTCAGTTTTGAACATTGATCTTTTATACAATTTAATGCAGTAGCATACGTATTTGCTTGTTTATTTGGAAGCAAAAAGAAGACTAATGGAATATAGTGCCCATTTTGTAGTCCGTGAACGGTGAATAACTGGTGGAAAAATTTTGTGCAGCACTTAAAAGTCCCATCTACATAAACTGTTCGTGATTTGCTAAAAAATATTAAGTTGGACGTGCACGAAAATGCCACGTAATTTTTCACAGAATCATTGGTTAGCAAAAATAACTCTCCTTGATTGGTTAACACCTTCATCGTATTTAATACGTCATGTACTTCTTGCATGGAATTTGGAATCTTGGGCAGAACTTGTTTTCGGCCGTTATAAATGTTCTTTCTCACTATATGCACGTCCGTTATAGTCAGTGTATAGTTGAAATAATACCCTTCTTGGTGTGCGTCATCGATTGTTAATCTCCTTCTATCACATTACGTAGGAAGAATTGGAAAAAAAGGCAGGTCTGTGATTAATCATAATATCACAATAATGAACCGTTTGAATGTTTTACAAACGTTAACCCTAATCTTTGACTTACAAAAATTTGATTGGTTGATGTTTAGATTACGCGCCAGCGCAACCTATCAATCGGGAGGCCAAAATACTATGAAGGCGTTACTTTCGTAACGGCAATGTGTCTTACGTCTTTTTCTACTGTCACACTGACAGTTCTTGTCGGGTGTGTACTTTGTTGCTTACGGTCAATTATTATTTATTTGAAGTGAATATTAATCTTATTGTTATATTTATCAAAATAATACAAAAATATGCCTAGATACACGAAAAAACATCAGCATTTTGAAAGTTGTGAAATATTCTCAGTTAAAAAAAGATGCTGGTAATTATTAATTTCATAGCCTTTTAGAATTTGGCTGAATACGATCCTGATGATTTTATTTATCAAATTTAAGGTTAGCTATATGTCAAAATAGCGAAGAAAATAAACGACATGCCGAAAACCCGGATATACGTCACAATCGATGACGCACACCAAGAAGGGTATTATTTCAACTATATAGTTAATTGTATTTAGCCAAATTCGAAAAGGCTATGCAATTAATAATTACCAGCTTCTTTTTCTAACCGAAAATACTTGAGAACTTTCAAAATGCTGATGTTTTTTAGTGCATCTAGGCATATTTCTGTATTATTTAGATAAATATAATAATAAGATCAATATTCACTTTTCATAAATAATAATTGACCATAAGCAACAAAGTACACACCTGACAAGAACTGTCAGTGTGACAGTAGAAAAAGACGTAAGACACATTGCCGCTACGAAAGTTACGCCTTCATAGTATTTTAACCTCGCGATTGATAGGTTGCGCTGGCGCGTTATCTAAACGTCAACCAATCAAATTTTTGTAAGTTAGGGTTAACATCTGTACGTGAACTCTGTAACAGAATAGAAAGGAAATTTCTTTCTATGCTAGGAAATTTCTTGTAAAGTTACTCTGTATGTGTATTCGGAGACTTTCGAGTAATTCCGTGTGAATATTCGGCAGATAGAAATAGAAACGGCTACAAAGGTCTTTCTATCTGTTTTTATATACATACTTATCCCGTTTTGTCATTGTTTATGTTGACTATTGATTATAATTAAATTATGAATATTGTTTATTTTTAATTGAACATGAATAGGTATTTTTTTTAATAAATGGGTGGTATAATATATGGTTTTAAATGAAACTAACTGTTTCTAAATGACAATTGTCAATAATTCAATTGCAATTTACACATTTTTACAAATATATTGTGGAGTCATTTAGAAACAGTTAGTTTCATTTAAAACCATATGATGAGTAGATTCCACGAAGTGAGGGTTTATACAGTTAACTCAGGTATAATATATGATTAAATGAACTTAGGTAATAGATTTTTTTGTCTACTTCGCCTTTTTGAGACTACTTTTATGGTTGACTTACCTATCATTTTATTATATAATTAGTGTAAAAAGTAAAAACATAAAAAAAAAGTAAAACGATCTTGGTAGGAATTGAACCGACGACCCTCGCTATTCATAGCAAGTGATTACCCATCGCAGCCAGGTAGTACAACATTCGAAGTATTCAATAATACTTATTAATGAAACAAATGTATCCTCTTGGTTTAGATTGGTAAAAAATTAAACATTCTATATAGAATGGCATGATGGAAAGACATCGAAACAAAACTCAGAAATGGAAATAATAAATAATTGATATTACTGGCAACTAAATGTCAAAAGCATCACAGAATATAAAAATCAGAAAATGTTTTCAAGGTAGATAGTACTCGTTTCTTTCTACCCGAGCTCGCCCGAAGTTTACAGGAAAAAGTCATAGAGAGTAGCATTTGTCGATAGAAAGAAATTTCCTTTCTTTGCTATTTCTTTTCTATTTCTACTTCTATCAAGTTACAGAGTACGCGTGCTGTAAAACATTCAAACGGTTCATTATTGTGATATTTTTATTATGATTAATCACAGACCTGCCTTTTTTTCCATTTCTTTCTACGTAATGTGATAGAAGGAGATTAACAATCGATGACGCACACCAAGAAGGTTATTATTTCAACTATATCAACAGTTTCTTTATTTAATTGTTTGTGAATGAGCTTCATCGGTTTCTCGCATATATCTTCCATGGCACGTCTTTTTAAACAATTGCTTAGTTTTTGTCGGTTTAAAATGGACACATCGCAGTCCTCGTGATTATGGTTTTCATTGTGTTCAATAATTAAACTATTGTCCGAAAAAGTTTTAATATACGATTTACACCCACGTTGAATGCACTGCCACCGTTTCACGTTTCCGGAAAGTATTTTGTGAAAATTATATTTGTAGTTATTGACAACTAATATTGGCTTGCCTTTTTCGCTCACTTTCAACGAATCCATATTATTCAAGTTAACATAAACTTCAAAATGATCTCTCAACAAACATACAAGCATTTATAAACCACCCACTTTCCACCCCTACCCGCGGTCACATTTTAATCCCCAAGTACCTACCCTTCCAAGAAATTGCTACGGGAGCGAACTTACCCACGACCACTTTAAAATTATGGATTAAAATGTGACCGCGGTAGCGAACTGGTATGTACCCCTTTCGCTTTATGTTTTTCAGAAATTTCGAATTTAACTTTTTATAAATGATGATTTTCAATTGCTTATACCTCAACAAATATCAATCGCACTAATTCAAATTATTGAATCTTTTTTAAACTTCCTACAAGTTTGCCGCTCACATTTTTTCTGTAAATCCAGTCGTCTTTAAAATAAGCAAAATCTGATTGCACTCATACCATCTCTGGTGCTTATTACAGCTATGCCACACTTAAGCACTTTTGTAAAGCTATTAGGTAGTTCATAGTAAATCGCAATCTGATAGCATTAATACGGCTGAGATACAGAGAAAAATTTTGAGCGAGTACTTAGAGTAACTTTCATTTTCAGGGGTTTCTGTTTTAGACATTTTCAACAAAATTTGGAACGGGAGCGAAAAAAAGACATTACAACCAATCGATTCGGTTAATTTTACAAAGTTTCCCCTATTAAAAAGGTTATAATATATAGAAAAGAGTGGGTTTAAATTTTAACAGGTATCGTGTGAATATTGCATCATAATTGTAATTGTTCACTGATTTGTTGTATTTTGACCCGGTTTCTTGTTTTCCCCTTCCATCTTGGAACTGCTGTCCTGCCTAAATACCTTTACCAGGCATTATCTTTGACTTCATCATCTTCTTCTACTCCTGGCTGCCATTGTAGAGCATTTGCTACATTTGCTACTACATTGCTACATTTGCTACATTTGCTACTACATACTGGTCTTTTTCTCCGTATATGCCACAAACTACATCATTTGTTTAGCGTTAACTTCATTATATCACCTTTATTTGGACCGTCTCTAGTGAATAGAATGTGTTACTTAAACAGTTGTAGTCACAAATTGTTATTATTATTGATATTCTACAAAAATCTCCGCAACTGACGACTCTCCTCTCAAATTGGCCATCATCTTTTTTAACATGTATACCAAGTTTGATAATGTCAAAAAGAGATGCTTTCCCCCCACCACAATTAAAAATGAGGTACAGACTTTTGTTATATTTTGACAAGGGGGATTCATGCAAGCAAAAATTAAAACAGATTATTCTGAAGCTAACATTAAACCGTGTAATGTAATTTGGATTTGCATGCAAAAACTAAGAAATTGAGAAATATGAATTCCAAACAAGGCAAGCGTCGGCGAGGTAGCCGAAAAAACTTATTTTCCTACGATCACATAGGAAAGTGACATATATCGCACTGCCAATTCTATGGAAAGTGGCCTTTATTCATACGCGTACGGAAAAAAAACTTATCCGTACGTGTACGGATAAAAAAGCTGTTAAATTGAATGTTGACATACTAGTTTATTTACCCCGCAAATTTATGTATAATATGTCAAATGCGTATTTCCTAAGTTGATTTGTCCATATAATATTTATTTATTTAATTTAAAATTAAAAAAAAAAACGCCGAGCCCGGGTTCGAACCACCTTACTGTTTGTCAGAAATCGAGTATACGGACAAAGATTACAGAATAAATATCTGTAATCTTTGATTTTATTATTTATTTATGTTGACTTTAATTGTAACATTTTGTGTATCAATATGTCAGATGATGTTGATTACACATTATTTGGTGAAATTATCACGGGATCGTAGGAAAAATACTGTACATTACTCGTGCGGTAGTGATTTTTCACTCTCGTGAAAAATGTCACTTTCCGTACACGTTATGTAATATACTATATTCAATATCGGAGACATTCATAAGTGTACCTTTCAGTAGAGTTGTACCTTTTTGTGTTTTATTCGTGAAATAATAGAAACTAATTTGACTCTTGAAAATGATGCCAAAGCATTTAATGATATTTTGTACTGCTTATTAAATAAACTCAAAACAAATAATAGTCTTTTATTCACAACCATATTATGCAATGCTGACATTACTAACGTCATTGAAGTTTAGAAAGTGTCATATTACTCATCTCTACTTCCCGCCCTCTAAAATAATGTGATCGTTAATATTATCTATTTTAGATGAATATTTTTCATATTTGAAAATATAACACATTGTTAAATACTATAATACCTATTTCTTGAGGGGTACAATCCATCAATACTTCATAGGAGGACATTTTTCTTAATTTATTATTCAGGAACTCAATATCCATCCGACTTCACCTGACATTGATTTATATTGGTGACAGTTGTCAAATATAATATTTTAGGTGTGTTTAGAACGAAACAAAGATTTATTAATTTTGATCGGGATATGATGGTTGTAAATAAAATAGTATACAAACCTCGGTAGGAAGTTTCATTAATGTCTCGAGATAATAGCTTACCTCGACGCTTAGCGTCTCGGTTAACTAACCAATCTCTCGACAGTAATGAAATTCTTCCCACCTCGGTGTGTAATATACTATCTAACCACGTTTTTGGTTTGTTTTTATACTCCTACACAAGGCCGTCTTAAACTAGGCTGGGGCTCATGGACACACAAGAATTTGAGGCCCTTTAGGAAAGTAAAAAAAGCGAATTATAATAATATTTTGTTACTAAGTATGACCGTTTATCACAGGTAATCAAATAGAGTATGATATAATATGTCATTAATGATATTAGAATGCTGCTGGTTTTTTGGTTACGATTACGATAACGTTTTTTTTCGGGATTTCGGTCCTTTGGGACACCCTGAAAGAATGGGGCCCTGTGTGCCTTTATGGTAAAGACGGTATTTCTCCTACAAAGGATGCTAACCAAGTACAGTTCAAAAAAAAATATCTTGAAACTGCTTGGAAGCAATTTATAATCAAAACAAACACATAGTTTTCCACTGCATCGTTATTCGTTTCCTATTGGCCGAAATTCCTACAAAGGGCCTCGCTTTATACCTTCCTAACAGCGATTATATCATGAACATTCAAGTTGCGTGAGTCATACTTCTTTGTTGTTTCCCCTTGTTACGGAATTTCGTCAGTACTCATATTCTGCACCAATAAGTATAAAGATAATCTCTAACAAACTCGAATCTTCTTAGAGTTTGCTTTACTGAGGTCATTATGCTGTGTGTTTATATGTGAATTTTTTAATACTATTATCTTAACATCTATTGATAACACAATTTATTTAATAATATGACAATTGTTACAGCAAACTCTAATTAAGTAAATAACTACAAAACTGAAATGTTTTTTTGTCAATATGAACTTTGATTTGTAGTTAGTTGTGGGGATGTCGCTATTATCGCATTCTTAACATTCCCTTTACTGGGGTGTGATTTCAGCGTTATTTCCAGTCTAAAATTGTTTTCTTGGAGCTTCGGGACGGATGATATCTACCTTGTACTGATGAGGCACAAATATGGTGAAACCGGTGTGCAAGTGATATTGTCCCTTCTAATTACAAACCAGAATGGTTGGTTATATCAAGCAGATATACGAACACCGTTTAACTTAGAAGTCTAATTCATTGTCTGTCGGGGAAAAAATACCGTAGGGTTAACTTAGGGTTCGTTATGTTATATATCGGACAAAAGTGGGCGTTAAGTTTGCAGTAGTTCATTCGGGTCTTTGTAAATTAGACGTTTATACAAAGTATTCCAAAATTACTATTTTTACGATATCACAAAAGTAACAGATCATCGTTAGTTGTAAATTTATGAATTTATAGAAATTTTACGACTACTATACTCAGAATTGCTACATAAATCTGTAAGTATATGTAAGTTATGATTAGAGTTTTGCCAAATTAACAATGAATAACATTTTAAAAATAGTTTGTAATAGGAAGTTCTCACTAATAGCTTTATGTATTCACCACCATTCGTTTTTCATACGAATATGGTTGAAATCGTTTGGAAATATAAAAATAAACAGAAAATTTTGCCGGCAACATACCAAAATGGCTCTTAAAACAAAAGAAAAACTAAAGTGAACCAATTACAGTATTTTGCATTGACAAGTCAGTTAACTATTTAAGCGATCTACCGTGTCGTTAAAATGATTTGTAACATTAGCTTTTACCGCCTGTGGCGCTGTAACTTGTATTCGGTTTAGATGTGTACAGCAGTATTTTGTTTCAACTAGTTTTTTTATTACTCTTTGCTAAACGACACAAAAGTTTTATGAAAATAATTTATTGTTAATTGATCAGTATGGTATTTTGGAGAACATCTGAAACGACTGTTCGAGATAATCTATATCAGCTGCCAAAAATGGGATTAAAAATCTCTCTCTTCATATTGACTTTAAAAAGAGTATAACTCTGACCACTTAGCAATATGAAAAGCCAAATTATATCGCCATAACTGGGCCATGCTGCCGATGAAATAATATGAGAATTTAGTAAAGTTATTCTAATGTTTTTCTCTTTTATTTTCATTAGGCTGTAAATAGTACAGAGCATAGTAAACAGCAAGAGGTGTTAACTTTTGTTGTTTTTAGTTTGATGGCTCATACGCTTTTTTGGGGGTCACTCTAAATGTTGATTACTTGTCACGGCCTGTGAAATATAACTCTCATTTGATATATCTGTACAATAACTACAGAAGCATCAAAATTGTACATAATAATCCATTTTTAAATGCAGTAACAGTGCGCGCTATTGGAACACAAATAGAGAGCAGTACAGGCCGACATCACCGAAAACGGCCATTTGCTTGTTCAAGTTTCAAAGGCGTCCAGCAAACATCATTTGAGCGTTGGTTCTTATGTAAATGAAGAGATTTTAAATGAGGTGTGACACAATGTCAACTTAGATTGCCATTAGCTCAAATTTAATAAATCAATTTGTTATTAAATTGAATACAAAACGATTCTTGATCACAAAACATACTGGTTGACATTTGAGTGAAGCAGCAATCGAACGATTTAAGCCAAACGAACAATTGTGCTGAAGCAACTGTTTTGATTTTCAATTACGCCCATTAGGATTTATATACCACTTCAAGACACTTGTTTTTTGAAAGTATCTTTGTGTTTTTTTAAATATTCGAAATTTTTCTATTACAAAAATCAACCTTTTTATTCTATAACATTTTTTATTGAGACACTTCGAATTTGTACATTATAATAAAATTTATTTTTAGAAGTAGATGTCTTAAAATCTAAGAAACAGTAAACGATAATCGCGAAACTCATCAACACCCGAAAATAATCCGATCTTTGAATAAACTACTTCTATATAGAAATAATCAAAATATATCTAAACGTTTTCATTTAATACTTCATAGAATCATCATAAAATTAAATCATAAAAAATCCATAACTCATTTATATGACCAATTTAAAAACAAATCCAATTAGTTTTATTGATCTATTAGCTGAACTTAATTATACACAAGTTTCATATTATTTTGATCTTGTACTTTCCTATCACATGTCCTCACTGTCATATTCATGATGTGGTTAGATTACTTCAAAACAGGACACACACATGCGAAATTCCATGAATCGCTATTATTTGAATTTCGACGAACAATTCGTTAGTTATTTCTCCTTGAATAAATAATAATTTATTAGTTTATTAAGTACCAAGTGTCGAAAACGTTACTTTAGTCACGAGTGTTCTGAGGCACGAGTGGAGCGAAGTGGAACGAGAGCCTTATGAAACAAGTGACTAAAGATGTCTTTGACATCAGGTGCTTACTATACTTTTTCTACGCTCTCAGGAGCAGAGAATGACGTGTCATTGAAAAAACAAATGACGCAGAACTACAAAATTATCACGGAATATTAAATATAAATTACAGAAGATAAACTTGATGTGACATTTAAGAAACAAAAGATAAACGAAATGTGCGAATGCGAATGTCAATCCCGTGTTTTAGATGCGGTTTTAGTGACGGAAGTAGAAAAAATAAATAAATACCTTATTTTCTTTATTAAATACATACAGTCTGTGTAGAATTGGTCAGAATAAAAGTAAAAAACAAAGAAACAAACACAATAAATAAATAAATTCTTAAAGGATGCCATGCTTTTACAAATTTTTAGTTGCATTGACAACTGATTGAAAATCTCTGTCCAATTATGTTGGGAGATTTAAAATAAATTTTTCCCCTCCACACTGGAGCACGTAAGCTATCTCCATATCTAGTATTTATATTGTGAACTTTGCTATTCGTTTTAAAATTTTCTAGATTATTGAATATAAATACACAAGTAACAAAAATATATAGACAGGCAAAGGGAAGTATTTGAAAAGTTTTAAAATAAGTTTGGTATGCACACAAATGGTGTCCAATCCAAATTACAGTCAAAAAGAAAAAGCCGAAAAGTTATATTTCCCATATATGCTGATTATTTTTTGTATAGGGTGTGCAGAAACTCCGCTGCCAAACGCAGACAACATATAATTTACCTTTATCCAAAAGTTCCTCCTAATGGAGCTAGAGACCTTTGAGAATAACGCTGTTAACTCAGCTTCAAATTCAAACACGCAGTGATAAAATGTTTACTACAAACCGTCGTTTTTTTGCCACCACAATCATTCAAAAGGTAAATTTTTGGTTTACTTTTTGTGTATCATTTTTTTAACAAATTTTACATTACATTCAAAGACTATAAGCTGTTTTCACAAAAAAGTGTGCTTTTGTTTGAATTTACTATTGCATTTAATTATTTGATTACTAAACTATATTTACACACCAGACGACATCCCAATCACTAAGCATTCACGACTCTCCACCAACCCCTAAAAGAAACTGGCTCAGTACTACTGAGTCAGTAGTATATCCTACTAAAAGTACTGATATTGGTAGACACTTGAGTGCTACTGAGGTGTACGAGAATGATGTTTTGAACGAAATAGAACATAATCCGGATCAGGAGTTTAATACTAGAAGTCTCGCGGCTAGGTGGTGATTTTTCTGCCCAATTTATGTTTACAAACTGCCTTCTTCTCAAAAACAACCAAGATTTTAAAAAATTCAAAAATTTTTATAATGACGCGACGTCCGTGTCATCGAACCAACACAGTTGTTTACATGTAATTAAATGAGAGACCGCACACTTAAGCAGCGAAGCGGCGCGGCGCGACTAGATACATTGTCGCTTGCATCTCCTCCGAAGCATGCAGTCTATATTATGTTTTTCATAATAGAAATTCCCGTATTATTATTATGAAAAACATAATTTTAATTCTTCAACAGAATAATTACGAAATAAAAATGTTTGAAAGAAGAGATATATATTTTTTTCCTCTTTTAAAACGATGTTATTAAATACCAAAACGGCACGCCATATGTGATCGCAATGAAAAATAGATAGTAGTAAACAATTAAAGGTGGATTCATATAAGAAAAAATTAAAACTAAGATTA
>CAJUYH010011822.1:0-10652 GCA_910591685.1 Galerucella tenella | reverse complement strand
AAAATTTTCACTAAAGTTATAGGTAAATAACAAACTACGAAACAAATAAAAATCACCAGAACCATTTTGGTTATCTTCATTTCACTACGTTTATATTTATTTCCAGAATTGTGCTGCTGCATTTTTTTATGGGACTTCCTAACCACCCAGTAGATTTTCGCGTAGCATATTACTATAATTGTGCACGGTAATGCGAAAGCTATTATAAATAGCGCTGTTTTTGAGCTGTGACCATGATCATCTGGTTTTATAGAGCATGTTCCTAGCTTTGAGTCCATTCCAAACTCTCCCCACTTTCCTAGAAGAGTGGGGATCTGCAAGCAATAGCTGAACACCCAAATTATTCCTATGTAGATAACAACCTTGGTTTTCGTGTAGATTGTTTGGTACAGGTGTGGCCAAGCTATGAGTATATATCTGGAAAATTAATGTATTTTTAAACCACCTATATAGCACGAAACAGTTATCTTCAGTTTTATAAAGATGCTTTAATGTTTTAAGCCTATGTCCCATCTACCCCTCGTATCTTTTGAACGGTTACACTTACATTAATAAAATTTGGAGGGTGAAAATAAAGTGTTGTAAACTTCTCTATGAATGGTAACAGGTGACGTCACAGTGCCACTCTGGCCAATAATTTTAAATAGGACCTTATGGCAAGTGATATCTCGTTTGAAAGGCATTGACATTGGCTACATAGCCATATTAATTTTGTTTGGGTTTAAACTAATTTCGACGGATAAATTAAATAAATAGCAAAATTACTATTTCACATTTAAATATTAAAGATTTTTCAGTCCGCCTATGGTTAGTTGTCAAAAAAATTGACGTTTTTAATTTAATAGTATTTGTTGCTTTGCAAAGTTTTTCTAAATAGCTTAAATATTCAATTTTATTATTGTTTAACGAGACGTTTAAGAGTTTACATAGGCAAAATGGTACGTACTCAAGCCGACAAAGTAGCAGCTTAATAATTGGTGAATCTAGAAAGAATCTCCATGAAGAGGAACGTTTATTCAATGAGAGATACCCAGATCACCATATCTCGAGAACTTATTAGAGGGAGCTTCTTCACAAGTTTGAAGCAACAGGTGGTGTTCAATATGCCAAACGATCTGGTCGACCAACATTTAGTGATGATAAAAAAATTGATATAGTTGCTGAAATGGTAGTAAACCCTACTTCCTCTTCAAGTAAAGTTGCGTCTATCTGTGAAGTGAGTAAAAGTACAGTACAGAGAGTGTTGGCTAAAAAAAATTTCATCCATACAAGTTAAAAATGACGCACTACCTTTCGGATGACGACCCCGACAGAAGATTCGAATTCTGTGAATGTATGACAAATAAAATTAGTCAAAACCCACAATACACAACAACTATTTGTTTTAGTGACGAAAGTACTTTTTGCCTCAATGGAAATGTGAATACACAAAATGTAAGGTATTGGAGTGACACAAATCCTCACACTTTTCGTGAACAACATACCCAATTTCCAGAAAAAGTCAATGTTTGGGCAGGTATTTTGGGAAACCACATAGTTGGTCCTGTCTTCCTAAATTCAAATTTAAGCGGTGAAGTGTATTTGGAATTATCGAAGAATGCAATGCAATTTCAGCTGACACATTCGAACGAGAACGACAGGTGGTTACTAATAGGATGTATTACTGTCAGGAAGAGGACGGAGCACATTTCGAACACTTGCCATAAGAATCCATTGTTGGTATTTGATTAATTAAATTCAAAAAAATAATTTCAATAATTTTGGTATCTATTTAATTTATCCGTCAAAATTAGTATAAACCCAAACAAAATTAATATGGCTATGTAGCAAATGTCAATGCCTTTCAAACGAGATATCACTTGCCATAAGGTCCTATTTAAAATTATTGGCCAGAGTGGCACTGTGACGTCATCTATTACTATTACGTCACCTGTTATCATTCGTAGAAGAGTTTACAACACTTTATTTCCACCCTCCAAATTTTATGTAAGTGTAGCCGTTCAAAAGATACGAGGGGGGAGGGGACTTTTGAATAGCACTGTATAATAAAACTAATTGGTTTTGAGAGAAGTCTTAAGGTTGTCATAAAATCTCCCACTCTGAAAGAGGTCTTCAAAACCAAAAATTAAACCCTCATAAAACACTTTTAACTTGAGTAACTGGTTTTGAAAGGCTTCCGCTAGGATACTTTTAAAACCACTTTAAATAAGTTTTCAAACCATTTCAAAGTAGTTTTAAAAGTGTGAGTTCAATTTTAAAACCAGTATATTTTTATTAACCTTTATAAAACTGTTTTAAGACTCAATTGAATCCAAAATGTTCTTATTGTGATACTTAAACAGTTTATTTTTGTTTTGACACATTATATTATAATTTTTCTTAGGTATTTGTCAAATGAACAAAATTTGAATATTCACCTGTTTATGGATATTGATCCAATGCTCAATAATGACACACCGACACAACCATACCTCAATGTTGGTATCATAGTACAGAGGATTTCTCCGTGGATCCACGTCCCGTGAAAAAACTGACTTGCTGAAAACGGCAAGACTAGAAAGCAGAACATCAAGTCCGATATGCAAAGACTGTAATACAAAAGATTGTTTTTAGTGATGGATATATTCCATTACAATTATTTTATTTAATTCACAACCATATATGTAATGCTGCTATTACTAACGTCAGTGAAGGTTAGAAAGTATCATATTACACACCTCTATTTCCCGCCCTCATCGATCACTTCCCGCCCTGAGTACCCACCCTCAAAAATAAAATAAAAATGTTGAATAGGAATGTGTACCAGCGCTAGCTTCAAATTCGGACAGCTCGGACATTTTATCCACGGCGGCAAATCTTAGAAACAAATCATTAAAAATATTTACATTGATATGTAAGGGTTTCGTACCTTGCGATGAAAGCAGCTGCAACAGTTCGGAGCTTCGCGTGTCGCAGTAAAGCACTAATTGTCAATAAGTTGCCAACAACACCTACAACCATTATGATAACAGTCAATACTCCTGCCGCAGTTAACATCGAGCGAGAATATCTGAAAAAAAAACAACACGATTATAATTTTGACACATTTTTAAAACAATAATAAATAATTAGGTACGCAGATATCGAGCAAATATTTGAAATAATAATCAACACTTGAGACATGTGACATGTGTTCGAGCAGATGTTTATTTGTGTCTTCAGTCGTATTATAAAATATTAGTAGAGTCGAAATAATGACCTCTTCAATTAATGAGTATACCGAGAGGTTGTCTTTATTATGTTGGGTTTTTTAAACTATCTCATTATAATACTTAATTTATGGTCTAGTTTGCGTGATTAAATTTGATTAATAGAGGCAATAGTAATACTTAATATTCTATCCATATCCCAATAAAAAAAATATGAGTATTTGGACAATATTTCACTATATCTTGGATAACCCACCTCACTATTTTTAATACCTTGTTACTAAACTGAAATATAATTGCATGTCTATGATTCAGAAGTAAAATATTCGCAGGTGAATTACATTTTTTACCACTACTAGCTGTGAAGTTGACAATAATTGCTTTTTATAGCCAACTGAGAAGTTGAATTTCTCTGATTATTTTTTGACGTTTCTTAAAACCAATGAAATGCTTCTTCATTTGTCACAAGGGTGGTAAGTTTCAACCAATTATGTCATTATTATAGTGGTAATAAATCTCTTGTGATTATTCTCGGGAATAATCACTGTGGCTTTTATTTGCCTAGCAAGTGTCAGATAGTTGTCAAAATAATTACCTAATTGTGTCAACGCGATATATAAAATGGGTGAAAATTATCGGTTCATTACCTTTTCTGATGCAGAAATAACAAAAAAGATTTTAGAAACTACTTCGAAAAATACTCTAATAAGTAATCAGTCTATATGGAGACAATTTAAAACCTTATTCACCTGGCATTGATTTTGAAAGAGTGGGCTTATAACATGAAAAGAAAAGAATTAAATTTTTCAATAATAAACAATTTTTAAACAATTATTATAATTTTTTTTTTACCTTTTATTTCAACAATGCTATTTATTATAGTAGATTTTGGTACATTCGTAATGATACACGTAACACTTAAAACTAAAAAAAACTATTTACTCAAAGGTGCGACTTCTTGCCTTCTTGCTCATAGAAGAGAACATATGCTTCCCCACTGACTAAAGATTCCGACGATATTAATGACACCCTTGAATCATTATATTCGTGCCACTGTCCCGTGTAGGGATGTCGGCAATATGCCGTGTAGTGACCTCTGTAAGTGGTTCCACTGTGATTTCATATAGAGTAGAGATTGTACCTACAGGGTGCCACATTATCAGCTATTGGAAAATCTATTGCAACATTAAGTTTTCTCCTCAATCTTTTTGTTGGCGAAAAGCGCTTCAGGTGGATAACCAAAATTTTCGGAAATTTATGAATTGAGAATGATTTAGTGCATCGTCTTCGTTCCCTACATTTTGAACATGTTGGTTTCTCATCACCGTCAAGATTCTTTGGTTTCTTTTTTTTTGCGTGTAGTTAATATTTAATTTACATTTTTTGAACAATTTTCTCAGTGTAACTTGATTCGTTATTTGTCAACGTCAGTTTGAAGGTCACGAAATTTTGCCCCCAAAACATCACAGGATTTACGCCAGCTTTCGTTTCTTGTTTGGTTGGTGTATTCTGTGGTCAGATGACGGGGTAAACGCTTCTCGAGGTGCGCTTGTGAGTTATTTTCAATTTTTGTCTTAAATTTGGCTAGTAGTGCAAAAAATTGTATAATGGGCATTTTCTTGAATATGCTTAACGTTGATTATCGCTATCTCTTTGTCTAGTACATCAAAATAAAGGGCGAAATTTAAGCAACAGACGTTAGATGATCATTTTAATAAAAAAACGTAAAATATATTTTCCGGTTGAATTCCTTATCAATTTTGTATATTTTAGATAACAAAGATTGAACTGTGAACATAAACTAATATCAAGAAAAGACATATCCGTTGATTTTGTAAACAATTTCACCTACATTTATCATTTCCTCGAAATTGCGATTACAAATTTGTAGTTTGACAACATTTTAAAACGATCGAAAGTGAAAATACCGGTTTCTACATCATCTCATCGTTACACAGCATTCATAGATTCGATGAATCAACAAATTACAGTCGATCTTATTAATTCGTTAGTCATAAGCGATCATGAACGTTATTTATCCAGCAGTATGATCGATGCCATGTCAAACACCGCAAATTTTTTAAGTAAATTAATCGAATGTTTGGTAGCAATCCCGTTGAACTCAATCAATAATAATGACATGCTTCACTTAATTATGTACGCTCTATATTAACCTTCTCAAATAAGTTTCCACGATCTTTATAGAGATGTTTCCAATACTTGCCAGAGCATGCCAGATTTCATTAAAACATTTCTCAAGAAATATCTTGAGTTAAAATTTGAACTAACAATTTTCTCCACAGAAATACAACATATTACTCGACTGGCTCCACAAATAACATTAACATTGTCAGGTTTAAACCATGTGTATGCCCAGTCTTATAAGCTCGGGTTACCCCTGCCCCGAGAGATACAGCGTTTTATAAAGCGGGGTTAGAGTTAACTCTGTCCCACCATTTGGCTCGGGTTAACTCTAGAATTAGCGATTGTCATGCGCAAAATGCTAAATTGTGAAGAAATGGAAGTTCATGTTAAAAACAAAGATATAATGTATATAAATAATATCATATCCGATATATATTTTCAATGTAGACATGGATGAAGTGAGAGATTAAGTTGAAATTTTTGATGATTTCTTAACAGATGATGAGGAAGGAAGACATTGTTCAAATGGTTGAGGCATCTCGAGAACCTAGGGTTTTTAGAAATAGAAATGCAGTCAGTAAAACAACTTCTTCTTACGAGAAGTTTCCACTCCTACGGATGCATTTTTAAATTCAGTAATTTGAATTTTCCACGCCAATATTATAACAAAAAATGTGAGGTTATACGAGGCTTGTTCAATTGAAACCCATCTTTGGTCCAGGAAAAATTTATTGACAAGTACAGTTATAAATAACTACCACTACAATTGAGGCACATATCCCACTGTTTCACCAACCGATGTATACCCTGCTTATAGAATTCTTGTGGCTGCTGCTGGAAGAATTCTTTCACAGCGTTTTGTACTGCGTCCGACTGAAAACGGTTACCTTTTAACGCCTTTTTTAGTGGCCCAAAGATGTGAAAATCGCAAGGCGATAAATCGGGACCATAGGGTGGATGCAACCTAGAGTGCATATCAACGCAAACCTGTATAATGAAACTTTGAACAAGCTCCATCAAGCAATAAGAAGAAAACGTCCAGGGAAGCTTTCACGTGGTGTTATTCTGCTTCACGATAATGCTCGGCCTCATGTTGCCAACGTAGTGAAAAAAAATCTGCAACGAAAGAAATGGAGGATATTAGAGCATCCACCCTATAGTCCCGATTTATCGCCTTGCGATTTTCACATCTTTGGGCCACTAAAAAAGGCGTTAAAAGGTAACCGTTTTCAGTCGGACGCAGAAGTCTGACATAACTAGTGTCAGATAACAGAAATTAAATGGTGACATGCCAAGATTTCCTAGAATTATTGGCCACCGATATGTTGAGTATTCACCTAAAAAAACATTTTAAATTTCAAGATATAAGCTCCGGGGGTGTATTCATAATTTTAATAAAGCTATATAGATGTTCGCAATGTTAAAAAAACATGCAAAAATCTTATGCTTTGAAGGGTAGACATTAACTGTCATTCTTGTCAGAAAAAACCACTTTTTGTTGGCCACACTGACCTCAGACTGAATTCCTCTGTTGTCTACAATATTTAGCGCGTCTACTTTGCTCACTCACTCCCATAAGTTTCCGTTTATTTATTACAAATTGATTCAGTTGCATGTAAATTTTGTCCATTATGTCCGACATTGAATATTCCATCACCATTGTATACAATTTATTCATGAAATGTATTCATTTTGTACAAAGTTATTCAAAAAGTTTATAATTAAAAGTTTAAATTCACAGCAATGCTGGAAACAAAAGGTTTTCAAGCCACAAAAATTGACTTTTTAAGTCAACGGCCCCAAATATTTTGATTTGATGGTAAAAACTGTGTAAAACCGCTTGTTAAAAGTTTCTGGTCTGGTGGCCGAGGGTAACCTTGGTCACGGCTAGATCGCAACTGGCACGCCTTCAAAGGGTGGTCAGTTTGGGGGCAACTGGCTGCATGAGAACTACACCAACTGTTGCGATGGAGGTGATCCTTGATCTTCGGCCTCTTCACCATGTGATCGAGGCTGAGGCGGGGAGGGCTTTCCTGCGCTTGAAACGACTGGGATACGTGCGAAGAGGGGAAGAGTGCAGGCACGTCAAGAAGCTCCGGCTCCTGGAAGATACTCCAGTTCTGGCTCGAGCGGCTGATGAATGCCTGCGTAAGTACTACTTCGCTACCCCATATAGGGCCATGATACGGGATAGAGAGTCCTGGGAAAAAGAGAGGAATACACAGCCTAATGGGACCGTCTGGTACACAGATGGCTCATGCTCCGGTGATAGAGCAGGGGCTGGAATTTACTCCAGGAACCCAAGAACACAGGTTTGTGTACCATTGGGTGAGGGTGTATCTGCATATCAGGCCGAGATATATGCTATCTTGGAATGTGCGCAGATAAACCTAGACAGAGGTTATGTAGATCGACGCATAACCATATACTCCGACAGTCAGGCAGCAATTAAAGCCCTGAGTGGGTATACCGGCAACTCAGGACTTGCTAACGAATGTCGAGAACTACTTGCTAATCTTGCAAGGCGGAACGTGGTGCGGCTAGAATGGATTCCAGCCCACTCTGGTTTTGAAGGCAACGAGATGGCGGATGCACTGGCTGCGGAAGGGGCGGCAGCTCCTTTTTGCGGCCCGGGCCCGACACTGGGCCTAACAAAACAAAGAATACGCAAGGAGACGAAGAAGTGGCTGAGGAATCAGCACCTCGCTCATTGGAATGCTCTGCAGGGTCCTAGACAATCCAAACTTCTACTGAAGGGATGGACTGATGGACACGCCAGGGCAGCCATTGAACTACCAAGGAGTAGGCTAAGGAAGATAGCAGGACTCCTAACAGGGCACTGCTGTATGAGGAAGCACCTCTACAATCTAGGAGTAGAGGAAAGTTCCCTATGTAGGGGTTGCGGCATGACTGATGAAACGTCAGTTCATGTTCTCTTAGAGTGTCCACACTGGGCTGTATTACGCAGGCGAATCTTCGGTGTCACTGTCATGGCTCCTGGAGACACAAACAGGCATCCACTGAAAAAGGTTGCGGCCTTTATGGAAGGGCTCGGCTTCATGGATGACTAGGTAGCAGGATTGGCACAATGGGCCCGCCAGTGGCCTCAGTGTCGGAACCTTGGCTTGAGTTGTCCAGGACAAGGCTCGCCTGCACTTTTAGTAGTAGTAGTTGTTAAAAGTTTGTCGATATACTGATAAAAAATATATTAGCGGTTCTTGAAATAACCTAAATGACTAACTTGAAAATAACAATAATACACTTCAATATATTATTAAGCTTCATATTTTGGAATAATGGGTTTTGGGAATTATTTTTCATTGAATTAGTGTCATGGTAAACGCCCTCTACAAAGCAAATGTCACCTACTCTGTAGGTGACAAGTTGACACTAATGACAGTTGTCCTGAGGAAAAACAGTCAATTCAGATTTGAAATTTGGTTGTTTTGTATTGATGTAAGAATCTTTTTTATTATATACAGTCAGATATAGTATTTAAAATACCTAAACAATGTGGAAGAAAGCACCAAATCAAACATGATCAAGATAACCACGTGTTTTACAATGAACGTTTATTTCAGATTCCTCAGGGCGTGACGTCTCGTGGACCTATTACAATGAGTAGGTACATACCTAATATTCGTAAAAGTGAGCTTAATATTACAGGTAACTTCCACTGCGGACAATAGGAGCATGAAACTTGATTTTTTTTATTAGAATTTAAGTGCCTCGACAACTATGGCCATTGGCACTATACAAAAGACATACACAAATACACTTAAAACATAAAATATATAAAATATCATTCTAGTTCATATTTTGTGGTAGAGTTTAGTTGTTTTGAGGAATTTCAAGATTTAAATTTATTAAAAAATGTAAAAATATACACCGCAATGATTTTAATTTCTTTGAATCACTTTGTAATCGAGAATTTCTCTGGACTTTGTAATCGAAGAAATCCAAATATTAAAAAAACGTGTGTAATTAAATGATATACACGGTAAATATTGGTATTATTTCTTTCCAAGATATCCAGACCAAATGACCCACATAAAGATTCTCAAACATTATGTAATTCACGATATTAAAAATATAAATAAACGCTTATAATTATTATGATTAGACCATTTTTAAATCTTCATGGTATCTAGAAACCATCTACACAAAGATTTTTGAGTACTGACTGTTGATGAGGAGATACAAAATTATGTAGAGTTTCCCAATCATCTTTTGAAGCTTACGTGCAAAGTTTAAAACAAGTTTCACTAGACCTACTTCCACTCTCTTTACTAATTTATCTGCTATTTAATTACCTTCCATTCCAGAGTGTCTTGGGACCCATGGTAAGCTAGTTTCCTAGGAATTCCCATTGATACTCCCTTCTATATCATTTGACAGTATTAAATATGGCACGCTTTCTTACGGCGTGAATTTCTGCTTGAAAAATACACGAGGTTCTTCCCCAACTTTCAAAGTGTTTGGTAGTTTCTGGTCCGGTCACATCTTACGCAGTATCCTAACGCACAAAAGCTGAAGAGCGTTATTTTTTTAATAGATTTTAAATTATTTTGGCGAAAAAGAATCTTTTTTTTTGTGGAAAATCGATATCGATATAGTGCCGGCTAAAAAAGTTATGATGGTCAAAAGGTCACGAAAATCAGTTTTTCGCAAATATCTCGCGACCTATTACTCGGAGATCAATAGCATCCATTATAAACATTGTTACTAGTAAAAGTATCTACAAAAAATGTCTCTTGCATTTTTCTGTAAAATGAACCGTCTTTGGAGTGGAGAGCTCTAACTTTATTTAAAAATAATTTGTTGAAATCTAATAATCTGTGGAAATAACAAATCTGCCATCCGACTACCGAATCAATGTAGTATATTCACGGGAGAAACCACTGCAATTCTGGAAGCCATAAAAATGTGCAAATACTCTACAGCAACCACGTTTCTCATCATAACAGATTCACTGAGTGTGTTACTTGGCTTAAAACAACTTTACCTTTCACATCCTATTCTCATACGAATCAAAAGTGAAATGGAAATAATACGCCTCACCCAAAAGAACGTCTCATTTCTGTGGGTTCCATCTCACTCTGGTATAAAAGAAAACGAAGAAGTCGATCAATTAGCAGTAGATACCACATCTAATCAAGAAGCACCTTACATTAAAAAAATTCCCTACACTGACCACATAAATCCAATCAAAAAACATATATTCAATCCTTGGCAAGTAATATGGAACAATACGACATCCAAACTGAAAGAAGTTATAGTCTATATAGAAAGGACAAGGAGTAATAAATCATTCATTTA
>CAJUYH010011821.1:0-10654 GCA_910591685.1 Galerucella tenella | reverse complement strand
TCCAAAGGGATAATCGAACTTGTCTTGTGGCCTAGTTACGCTTGTTCATTTACCCGGCAGATTACAAACGTTTTCTTTTAAACCGGTAAATTTTTTTTTATTCCTGTGTCTTTCCTTTCAAATCGGAAGGGTGGATCGAACTTGTCTTGTGGCTCAGTTACGCTGGTTCGGTTGCCTGGCAGATTTGCCCGTATTAAATAATCTGATCCGCTCAGACTTTTACGGCCGCTATTTCTTCTTCCCGTCAGTTTGTCAGTCCTTGTAGATTTACAATTACAAAAGACCACAGAGTAATAATATAACAAAGGAAAAATCTCTATTTATTCCGTTATTAAATCGTTGGTAGAAACCAAACCGATATTTAATTCATCCAGGTTGGAAATTTGAGATTGGTTGATTCAAGTAAGTTCAACAAGACCCCTGGAATTATCCGTAACCTCCATCTGAGGCTATCTGGAACTCTTGACGCTAAGGGTCTAGGGGCCGTGGAGCAAACCACGTTAAAAATCTGGCGCCCGAGCATTTCGTTTTAAGATTTTAAGTCAAGGGTGGCCATAGTGACGTGTTCGTGTGGCAGGAGCCACGTGTAGGAAGAAAACGCGTTACTACGCAGAAATCGTGTATATTTTCTAAAACGAAAAGTAAATTTGTCAAGTTTTTGGGGAGTATACTGACATTTGAATATTTAAAATATATATTTGTATGCTTGTAGCTTACCAGATGACTAAAAAATTAATAAATTTATTATAATTCTGCTATAATTTTCAATTAAAAAAAAATTATTTTCCAATCATTTTTTAATGGCCCCGGTGTAAGCCTCATTAAATGAATGTCAAATAATAATAATTATTTTTTCTCTTATTTTTTGGGAATGAAAACTACAATATTGTTTTTTATTTTTTTATTATTGATTGTCTAGTAGTCATATTTTTTTCGTTGTGCCAGATAGGGACCAAAAATTATTTTATCATTATTTAATCTTAACAAAGGTAGCTGGAACGCTACCGAAACGTCGAAATAAAAAAATTAAAAACATTATTGTGGTTTTCATTCCCAAAAAATAATAGAAAAAATAATAAATAATGCCACAAGGAGCTTACAGAAGATAATAATAATTAATTTGTTGATATGTATTTAATAAGAAATGTTTCTTTATGTTAACATTCGGTTTTTTTTTCGCATGCTAGTAGAAAAAATAGTGTACCTAACACGTGCATAAAGTGACTTTTTGCACGCAATTGCTGGCCGAACTCGCTAAAGCGTCGTTCGGCCATCTGCAATGTAAGAACACTATGAATGCGTACTAGTCTTGTATATTTTCAATATGCGCGCCGCCGGCGCAACACTAAACTCGATACTGTACCTCACCCCTTGCACCTTTACCTCCAGCTACTGAAACGACAGGACTTGCATGGCAACAGTAACATTAAAATATCTGCGTTCAGAAACTTTTCGGGTATGACGTACCCAACCTCACTCACGCCGAGTTTTAAATAGTTTGTAAATAATTTTGAGCAAACTTCACATTTAAAAGGTTTTTCGCCTGTATGACGAAACATATACCTTTACAAAATTACCCTTTTCAGTAAACGGAATTTCACATTGGAATGGTTTTTCTCCCGTGTGACTGCACCTATGCAATTTTAATACAAAGTTGGTAGCAAATGATTTCTAGCAAACTTCAGGATTGAATGTAGGCCAAGATCCGGGTTTTTTTTTTGTAAAAAATGTACGGGAACAGGTATTTTCTTTTTTTAATATATTCAGGGGTGTCCCCTGAATGTAACCCTAAGTTGGCGTCTTGGAGGGGCTTCACTTCAGCCACCATCTTGAAAAACACATTTTACTACATATCTCGTATACCGCGCATCGTACGACAAAAATTACGAAAATCATTATTGTAGATAATAATATTTGCCATCTTTTTTATCCGAAACTTTTTTTTTGTATAACCCATAGGTTTTTATTTATAGCGCTCTAAACTTTTTTCAATATGGTTTTTGCTAAATATTTGGTTAATGTACAATGATAAATTAGAAATGGTGGTAACTGAATTGTAGGGCATGAAATTTCCAATAAATTTCATCGGAAACTTTTTTCCGTAGCATTTATAGTATAGGAGCTGCAGTTTGGTAAAACTTGCACCTCGTACATTATCAGTGGCGATATTGCTCGTTGTATACGAAAACCATTTCATAACGCATAAAATGGCATGAAGTGTTGAAAAAAATACAGCTGTATACCGAATTAATTAAAATTATAAATAATGTGGAGAACAACTAATAATTCATCGAACTTTATTGTTGCTTAAAACAGTATCATCATAATATAAAAGATTGTCAATGTAGCAAAAAACAATAGTGCATCACGCTATATCGTAACAATTGTTATTGTTATTCTCAATATTTTTATTATTAATTAACGTTATCCTTGTATTATGTTATTTTATATTGTACAGCATTATTTTATATTATATGTATTTTAAATTGTAATATTAAAAATGATGTCTTTTTTAATAAAAGAATATGAAGGTTGGTATTCAATTGCTCTTTTTTTAATTTTTTTAAATTTAACGTGAATCTGAGTTTTTCGAAAAATCGCTAACCCGTTTCAATTGTTGCAAATTTTGTAAAATACTGTATATTCGTCTGCACTTTATTTTCTGTCTAAAATTGTTGTCGAAATCACTAAAAGAAAAATAATTTTACTAATGTTACTTCAAAAAAACGGACTCGGACATTTGTTATAATAAAAAAGTGGCATTATTTTACGGGGCGACTCTTAGTTTTTTCGATGTCGACGGAAGACACTCGTCGCCTTGTGAATCTGTCTCTTCTGCCTCCGCCGTATCAAATAAGTGTTGATTATGCAATTCTAAATACACATAGGTTTATGGTCTATGTTCATATTATGTTAGCCGATATAGTTCTGTGAATAGTGTGGTCTGTCAATCTGTGTCATTGGTGATGCTAGATGACAGCGTGTAAGATATATTTTCATCTAGGCTTTGTAACCATTTTGTAACATCATCAGTAATTAAAGTACTTAATAATCTTTATGTGTTTCACTGGAAGAATCCACACAAAGCTTTAGGTTTCTACAATAAGTAACTAGAGAAAACTAGACGCAATATAATATATTGGAAAGAACAGAATTATAACACATAATTCGAAAAATATATACAATTTCCCCCATATCTGGTCACATGTAGTTACTGCGCATGCTTGCAGTCCTGTGACCGGTACGAGACACAAACAGGCGAGGGAACGACCCTAGCGCATGATAAATATGCAGCATTATAATCTCATTTACAGCGTAATAGCTCCTAAACTATAAATGCTACGGAAAAAAGTTTCCAATGAAATTTATAGAAAATTTCATGCTCTACAATTCAGTTACCACCACTTTTGATTTATCATTGACCATTAACTAAATATTTAGCAAAAACCACATTGGAAAAATTTTGGAGCGCTATAATTGAAAACCTATGTTATACAAAAAAAAGTATTGAATAAAAAAGATGGCAAATATTATTATCTACAATAATGATTTTCACAATTTTTGTCGTGCGATGTGCGGTTCACGAGATATGTAAATAAACGGGTTTTTCAAGATGGCGGCTGAAGTGGAGCCCTCCCCCATGACGCCAACTTGGATTTACATTCAGAGGACACCCCGGAACATATTAAAAAAAATATACCTGTTCCCGTACATTTTTTTCAGAACCTGGGTGACCTCCAGGTGAGAGCAAAGACTCCATATTGTTCCATTTTGCAGAAGTTCCTGTAAATAATAATAAATCATTACACAGGGTATCTGAAAATGGATTATATGGATGACAATGACGAGCTGATTATACAGAGTTCGGCAAAAGTCCGGGACCGGACAAATATCGAAGAAAATAAAAATTTTTTGGAAAATCTTTTCTTGCCACAAATTTTACTCCAGCTTAAACTATAATTTGAAAATATTTTGAAATATACAGGGTGTTTCGATAAATTGTGGCGTATCAAAGTTATCTTTTTTCTTATGGAACACCCTATATTTTATTGCATTTTCTAATTGCCGCTAAAGAATATAATACTCCTTTATAATGGTTCCCCATACCTAAATACAGAGGGTTCCGAGTTATGCTGACTTATTTAAGAATGTGAACATTTCGGGAAAAATTAATAACTCATTGATATAACAAATTCTAGCAAATTTTCTCTCACATCCGAATAGTTGGACATTCGTTGAATGTATCCCACGATTGAGTGCCAAATATCTCTTTACAGGGCCCGTATTCTAAGTGTCTTTAAGTGGATAGTGATTTTTCTGTGAGAGTGGCTATATCTTTTTAACCACTTGGTATGGGATAGCAAAACCCTATATTTTCTGGAGGTTTAAAACGTGATCTATTAAGTTTCTTACAACTATGCCAAGATCATCAGTTTGAAATTTAGAGAGAATTGCAGATGTTTTAAAATCGATTTAGCATAAAATTTAAGAAAACTATGAATTGCGCGAAAAGTATAATACCTAGGTATAAGGCACCCTCATACCATTCGAAAGAGGACATTTTTTTGAATATGATGAATTATTAAAATACAGGGTGTTCCATTGAATGATCTAATAATGAAACTGAAAATTCTGATCACCCTGTAGAGAGATATATAGTACTCAATCGTAGAATACATTCAACAAATGTCCAACTACTTAGATGTAAGAGAAAATTTGCTAGAATTTATTATATCAATGAGTTATTAATTGTTCTCGAAATGTTCACATTTTTAAAAAAGGCAGCATAACTCGGAACCCTCTGTATTTAGGTATAGGGGACCATTATGAAGGAGTTCCATAAGAAAAAACATAACTTTGATACGCCACACTTTATTGGTACACCCTGTATAGTTCAAAATATTTACAAATTATATTTAAACTTGGAGTAACATTTGTAGCATAAAAAGATTTTTCAAAAAATTTATATTTTCTTCGATATTTGTCCGGTCCCGGACTTTTGCCGAACTTTGTATAAAAGGAAACAAAAAAAATATTTTCTTTTTTTTCCGCATCAACCACATCGGTTATTAGCAGTGGAACAGCGAATGATTACTTTGTACATAGGTTAGTTGAACAATACAATAATCATATTTGGTAGAGAAGCTTAGAATCCTTTATAAATTGTACTAGATCTTGGACAATGCACTTGAATTGTTCGGTAGGCGATGCTGTAACCTTGCGGCACTATACAGGGTGTCCCACGACGAGTTAAAACTATCTGTATATGGCAAAATACTTATAGTAAAATCATGAAAATTTCTACGTTTGGGTTTTCGGATACGATCTTTTTAACTAAAATATTTGCAAAGATGGCCGACTTTCGGTTCTACCGATAGTCGACTGTAACTTTGTTATTTTAAATGGAGGACCCTGGATATTAATACATTTTTAAAATATGCGTAAAATTTTAGTATACTTTTATCTGAAAACTTTCTTAGAAAAATGCATACTTTTTGAGCTATTAATTTTTTTGTAAAAAATTTGACCGTTGCAGACCCTTATAAATTATTTTTTTACGAGGACACCCTTAAAGATATCAAAATGGTTTCTGTTCGGTTGCTTTAAGCAAGGTCAGACGTATTTGAATCTATGTTGAATTTTTTTTTCATTTTATACAGGGTGTGTATAAAAAGTATTCAAAGTTTATCTTCATAAATATCAAATTTCTTAATTTTTTTGGATAGAACCACCCGGTTTTTCCTAATTTAATGCATTCAGGGGTGAAAAATAAGGCAAATTCATGTATCTTCCTATACCTAAACCTTACCGTTATACAGATATCAAATGTTTTCTGTAAATTTTTAGAGTTGCAGGTGTGGTCTAAATTTTTTTTTGACCCGTTGATACAAGTAGTGAGGCCCAGTTTCACCAAACTACGATTGATTAAGCTCTACTTAATAGTTAAGCTGACTTAACAATATTTCCAGTTTCACCATGCATCAACCCGTCCGAGATGATCGCGATTTATTAAATCACGATGAGATCAGCAATCCATTTTGGCAACGTTGTGGAATGCAGAAAATTCTATTGTTCTGTTAAGATGTATAGTTCTGTGTCGTAAGTATTTTGCTATATACAGATAGATTTAACTCGTTGCGGGAAGCGCTGTATAGCGGACACTCAATCAAAATATGTTTTATTGTGATGGGATGCTCACATACTTCACAATACGGTTGACACTCCTTTGACAGTAGATATTGATGGCTGAGTCTGTTATGTCCTAGGTCCTAGACGTAATCTAGTCAGTACACCTTCCATGAACCGATTGGGGGCATGACTTTGCCATGGTCCAAACAAAGATTTGATCTCTCGAGGCTGAGATTGTTTCAGCCTATCACTCCAATTTTTCAAAATTTTATGTTTGTAGGTGATTTTCAGTTCTATTGGTAATTGATTGAAATGTGGAATTAATCTATTATCATTTGCTACTTCTCTTTCTTCGTTACCCACCAATCCTACGTGTGAAGGAGCCCATAGGAATACGATGCTTTTTCTTCAATTCATATAATTCTGTTTTGAATATATTGACAATAGGATGATGATTGTATAGTTTAGATATTATGTGTAATGAGTTCAAGGAATCGGTGATTACCAAAAATTTCCTTTTACATTCTGTTTTGATGAAAATCAGTGCCCTATATATTGCATAAAGCCCTCCTAACAGGATAGTTGATTCTGGAGGTAGTTTGTATTTTAAGCATATGTTGGGCAGACAAAATTGAAGACCAGAAATAACAAACTTTCTTATTACCTATTTTTATATCTACAATTTGAAATGATGTCACTACTAGTCTCGCTAGACATCAACCATTAATATTTATTGAGCCAAGAAGTAGCAAATGACCTATTCTCTGTTTGGTGATTAACAACTAAGTTCTTTATATTTGGATTGGATATTAATTTATGAATAAATAATTTATCATACAAATTGAGGTTATAAAATTTATAAGTACTTAGGAAAAATCAACACATTTTCTAATTATTCAACAGCAACTGAATTACTGAACAATAACACTTGAGCTTGCCATTTTTCTAGTTCCACACAAATATTTGATACACTTATTCACTTTGTTAAATTGCAGTGAAATACATTTGTTTTTTCAACAAATCTTCTCAATGGGCACTGCCCACCTTGACAAACCACTACTGTAAACAAAACATATAGTTTCCCAATACCATAAAAATGAAAAATCATAGCTATAACTTGTTTTTAAACTAAGAGGAGCGATTTGAATTTAAGTTGGAATTTCTGCAGCCCAGTGCCCGATGGGCTAAACTTCTAAAAAAAATCTACTCCCAAACTTCTAATAAAAATATTTCTCACAGTCCCCCTCTGAAATGTTCGGAGTATTTTCGTAACGTGGAAGTCAGAATAATTATTCAACAATATTTTACCGAGGAAATGAATTAGAAAAGTGTAAAATTGTACCAACAGCACAAAAAAAACTGCTGAGGGGCAAAAATTCATAATTTTTATAATAATTAAATGTCACGAAAACGGTGAGACTTTTATACGGGGGATTTTTTCATAGCAAGTAGGGCACCCTTTGATTTTAACATTCTCCTTCAGTTTGACGTGGTCTTTACGGGACACCCGTATATGAAGAAAATAATGATAGGCTTGTCATCATATTGTCGGGATAAAAAAACTGATCATAGCACGTTGACAAAACTTCTACATCCGACGAACAAACTCAAAGTAAGGATAATATGAAAGTATCACAGAAATTCACGGAGGAAATATTTAATTACAGGGAGATTTCCAAAAAAAATCGATTCTTGGATTTTCTTCCATACATATCTTTTGAATAGCCCTGTATATCATATATAAATTATATATTTTTCAAAATGACTTAATGTCACCTACTAACATGCAGTACAAAGTATATAGAATTCTATTAAACATATGATACAGGGGCGATCAACTTTCTGAATCGCCCTGTAAAAAATGTTTGCATATCTTATTATTATAAACCAACCAGAAGCAAATCCAGCCAGATATTGAAATTCCTGAAAGTTGAATTATATTTCAAGTCAACGTTCCGTTTTTTGAATTTTTGAGTATCCCTGTAGCAAATGAGATTTTCTCTCATGAGGGACTGATATTTAGTGTCATTAGAACACTATCACAGGAAAAATTCTTGGTACATTGAAGAAAATAAGAAATACATGCTTTTTAAAAATGGCTATTTTCCAACTTCAACACCCTATTTCTCTGAAACTAGTCATAGGATTGAGTTGGGCCCATGGACACTATTGTTCAGAAAGTCGTCAACTTCAATATACTAGCAATTCATGAAATTTCACCGAAGCCCATTTCTCCATAAGCCGGCTGCCTGGTTCTTTCCAAGTAAAATTTTATTATTGTACCTAAATATTTCTACATCAAGTTTTACTCACATTATTATGGTATTTCTCGATATCAAACCTTCTGTTGACTCGTGCTCGTGTTCAAATTTGAATAGAGAATAATTTAAACATACAGTAGCTTCTTTGTACCGGGTGATCAGTTAAGGGTAGCGAGCAGCCATATCTCATAAGATATTGGTCGTACAGATTTGAAAAAATAAAAATTCATGTTAAAAGTCGCCAAGAGAAATTGCTGGAAATTATTTTTGAGTTTGTCAAACATCCGCTAGAGGGCGTAACAACTAACACTAAGTAAAAAAATGGGATTTTCATAGAATTTTGCCTAATGAAAGTATATCCATGATATAATTTTCATATTTACTGACTATTCACCTACACTTTTTGACTGAAGTGTTTTGTTCTATCTATCAAAATAAAGCTCTGGGGGAAGTTCAATTGTTTTTTCAAAACAAATCAAGATTTCTCCCGTTTCGCTTGACCGATTTTAACAAATTTGGGCTCATACGAAAGGGCATAATTTACACTACAAAACGCTTACTTGGTTTTGACTTTTTGATTTTCGTCTCCGCTTCTAGATGGCGTTAACTGAAATGATAGCAAATTTTTGAGAAAAAAAACAAATGTAATGGTATATTCATTTTTACATTTTCTGAAAGAGGATACATTTTTCTGGAATTTAATGGAAAAAATTAATCATCTACCTTTTTGAACCGTCAATATTTATTTATTTATTTATTCTTAATACAATATCCAACGGGACACGCCCAATTCCAGGATAAGGTGAACAAACACAAATATGTTCTACATAACAAAATCTATGATAGAGAAAAGAATTGATTGAACAAACCATATCAACATGCATGCATAGGACATAATGAACACACACTGAAAAAAAAAACTTTTAGAACAAGAAAAAAAAAGTGTGTGTTCAGCATACCTATTTCAGCTTTGAAATGGATATATAAAATTACAAACTAACAATGTTATAACCCCACTATAAGAATTAGATTTAAGTAGTTAAAAATGCACGTTTAATTGTGGACAATTGACAGTTTAAAATATCTATTTTTGTTTCGATATTTGAATAATTATAAATCATCTTATATAAAGGAGACGACTTATATACGTTTGTCCTGTAATTGTTCAGATAAAATAACTGGTTTTGACGAGAGTTGACCCTAGGAACACGAAGATATAATAAATTATTAATATAAATGCAGTCAACCTTATAATTAATAATTTTAAACAAAAATATAACAGATTGCATTACTCGTCTTTTAATTAGGCTCTGTGCGTGAAAGCGGTCATAAAAGTATTCCTGATCGATACCTCTTGCTGGATAAACACCATCTATCATGAAGCAAGCTGATTTGAAAAATCGTCTTTGAATACATTCCAGTAACGTTATGTGATTATTATATATAGGACTCCAAATTACATTTCCATATTCAAGTTTGGATCTTACAAATGTCGAAAATAACAAGAACATAGTAGAAAAACTTTTAAACAGTTCCATGTTTCTAATTACAAAACCAAGCATTTTGTATGAGGCTGCAGAGAGTTTTTCAAAATGTGCGACAAAAGTCAGTTTGGAGTCAAAGTAAACACCAAGATCCCTTATTAAATTAGGGCGAGCTAACACGGTATTATGCAGTTGATAATCAAATCTTATTGAGGTGTCTGTTCTATGGAAAGACATGATGTTGCATTTACTGGCATTTAAGGGTGGTTCGTTTTCTATGCACCATTTGTCTAATAGGTTTATATTATTTTGAAGTATAATACAATCTTGTAAACTGTCAATGACAGAAATAAATTTGAAATCGTCCGCAAATATTAGACCCGTTGCTTCAATTTCATCGATAATATCATTAATAAAAAGTATAAAGAGGAGTGGTCCCAAGACAGAGCCTTGAGGAACACCAGATGTTTGAATGAATACTACAGACTTATGACCAAGGCATTGAACAAACTGGGGGCGGTTGGAAAGGTACGACTTAATTAGATTTATTAATGAGAGGTGAAGACCAATACTGTCTAATTTGCGAATTAAAAGTTTGTGATTAATCCTATCAAAAGCTTTAGAAAAGTCAGTGTAGACGACGTCTATCTGTTTTCTTCTATCTAAAGCATCAGAAATCATTTGTGTCTTACAAAACAAGTTGGTTATTGTGGACCGTCCTACAACAAAACCGTGTTGATTTGGTATAATAATATTACGTAACTGAAAGGCTAGACGATT
>CAJUYH010011820.1:0-10655 GCA_910591685.1 Galerucella tenella | reverse complement strand
GAATACTTCGTGTTTCTGTACAAATGATTCGTATTAACGATAAGAATGCTTCGTGTGGACTGTACAAATGATTCGTATTAAAGGTACGAGTTATTTTACTAGTTCACTAATGATTCGCATTAACGATAAGACTGCTTCGTATAAACGGTTCCAGTACGAATGATTCGTATTAAAAGTTTGGATGATTTTATTAGCACACGAATGATTCGTATTAACGATAATAACGCTTCGTATCGTATGTTCAAATGATTCGTATTAAAGGTACACATTATTATATTCAGCAGAAGATACTTGATTATATTTTTTTATTCTGATTTTCTGTAATGTTTTCAATTTGATGTGGTTATCTACTTACTTTTGTTTGAAAAAAAAATTTGACGTACAGGCCGACATATAGAAATGTTACTATTTAATTTTTTTTTCTTTTTTGGCTTCTTTCTGTGTAACAATAAAATACAGGTGAAATATTATATCGGGTCGAACTACCCTATATGGAAGAAATAACTCTAATTTATTTGGAGGATAATGACGGTTTGGGGGATTTTAGTAAGTTTTAGTGTTGTGGTTTGCATGTGGCGCCGCAAAGGCTGAAAATTTCAAACTTTTCGAATTTTCGCCCCCCTTTTTTTTATTACATATACTTGCACTATTATCAATTTTCAAAAAGTCAATCTATTCAATGTAACTTTAATTTAAACATATACACTTTTATCAGCAATTGGAAATTGAAAATATTAATTTTTAAGATAGATCTGTCATTATAGATTGACTTTTTTTAAAAGTGAATCGTGTCGTCTTTACATTTAATTCAATTTGGACAGTTTACTGATCATCTAATTTTGGTTTTGGTGGTATAAAATGCTTAAAATACATTTATTATAGATCATACCACTTGCCCAAAATAAATTTTTTTTACTACCCGCACAACGCCTTTCATTTTTGCGCTTCAAGTTGAATAATCAGCTCTATACCGATATTCTATTATTTCACCCATCTTCCTTGGATACCAAGGGATAAAAATAGTAGAAAAAAACTATGGAGCCCAAGGTAATAAGATATAGACAATATTTTATCTGATTGAGGATTGCAGCGTCTCTAAATATAAATGAGAGACCTAAGGAAAAAACGTTGGATGTAGTAGTATGATCTCGAATTAAATTCTTTCATTGAAGTTTTTTATATTTATAAAATTAAGTAAAAATTATACCACGAAATCATGTTTGTGTAACAACAGCAAAACGATCTAACGTAGTTTTTTTTGAAAAATTTGTTTCGCCGACTAAATTGGCTTTCGATAATTAGCTTAGTAATAGTTTTTCGTTTACATAACCAATAGACAAAAACTTTTCGAAATTTTATTCTGTGGGCTAACTAATCGATATATTTTTGTAGATAACCGAATATGTTTAATTGTCTTCACCTCAATCACCAATCATCTACTCGTTTGCGATCTTCAAATAATGTGACCGTCATCATAAAAAATGAAAAAATTGGAAATAAAATAATTATTTTTGTTGTGATCGCTCTCAAAGCTTGCCTCTTTACTGTATCATCTTCCTTTCCTCCCACTTTCTTTCTTTAAGATACTTTCTTCCTCTTATAGTCACCTTTTTCATCTTCTCTTTATCCTATTTAATAAATATTTTTGCTGTGACCAGTTTCAAGGCTTCTGTACTATATCAACTTTCTTTCCTCACACTTTGTTCCTCTAAGTCTCTTTCTTCATTTTAGTCACTTTCTCTACCTTCTCTCCCACCTACGAAATTTTTGTTGCGAGCGATTTATTGCGTCCTTTCTGTATCATCTTCCTCTACTCCCGATCTCTTCCTACTTTCTTCCTACAAGTCACTTTTCTCTTCGTAGTCTCTTTGTTCACCTTCTCTTTCCTCTTCTTAGTAACTTTTTTCACCTTCTCTTCCTTCTAGTAAATTTCTTCCTCTTCCTCTTCCTCTTCCTCTTCCTCTTCCTCTTCCTCTTCCCCTTCCTCTACCTCTACCTCTACCTCTACCTCTTGTTCTTGTTCTTCTTTCTTTCCTCTCTTCTTCTTAATCACGTTTACTAACTTTCTTCACCTTTTCTTACATCTATCAAATGAATATTTTTGTTGCCTCCTTTCTGTTTCATCTCTCTGCTCCCACTTTCTTCATTTTAGTCCCTATCTTCATATTATTTTTATTATTTTCTATTTTAGTTTTAGATATAAAGAAAACATTTTATTGTTTGAAAAATAATAGTATTGCATTTAATTGTTTTAAACTGAATTTTTTTGTTGTCACATTATTTTAGGTAGCATTCTTAGCAGCCACATTTTTTTTAGAACGTATGTGCATATTGTTATAGTACTTTTTTCATATTTAAGAACAATTAGCAAACATGCATTTAAAACATAGATTTAGACGTACTTTGCGTTGTACGTAAGTAGGAATTTTTTACCTTATTTGCCTATTTGCAACTTTTTATTTTGATTTATGTGATTTGAAATATTTTTTAAAACCGTTTTTAACGAATATAATTCCCCTAAAAAAACGATAACACATCACATATTATTTAATATCGATAGAAAAACAATGCTTTTGGTAAAATGTGTTATTAATTTTTAGAGAAAATGTTGTTATATTCTTTAGTGACTTTTTAACATATTTTTAGCTTTTTTATTTAGGGAAAAAATTTTACAATTGCGAATGTTTTTCTAGTAGTTACCAAGAAAACTATCTATAGTGTATTTCACTGACTGAAAAATAATAAAAAGTGGTTTAAATTTCATCTTTAGTATGACATCATTAAAAATATTAACCAGTAAAACAAAAAAACTTATCCAGTATCTTTATTTCTGTAGAATTCTTAGTTAATTTTAATGTACATACTGAGCTTTTTTTTGTATTTCATGAAATTTTCATTCTACGAATACACACAGTGATATAGTTTTCTTGGTAGTAAAAATATGGATGAACAAAATTTTTGGCTTATAGTGTAGATTAAAAACTAAAAAGATTATTAAATTACTAAAAGCAAAAATTAAAAAAAAATAACTAAAAAGATCACTTATTGTCAAATATATACGAACAATTTGCTCCCATCTTGCTTTTAAAATTAAATAATTCCTCATACCCTTCATCAAAAACAAATTCACATTGTTTTTGCAAGGTTGGCAAATTGTTCCAAACAATTTTATATAACAATATATTATGATATCCGCTTCCTAGTTTGAAATTCGAATTTATTATAAACAATTTTCATTTAAACGTTCATCCTGTTCTTTTCAGGCAACGAGGAAAACGTTCTGTCTTATGAACCAGTTCAACAGCTGCTTATAAATTATACTCGACCCGTTATTGTACTGGGCCCTCTTAAAGATCGTATCAATGACGATTTGATATCGGAGTTTCCTGATAAATTTGGAAGTTGTGTGCCACGTAAGTATATAAACAATTTTTTTATTGACAGTCATTGAGGGGTTTAAAGCAGACCGTGGCGCTGTCTAGCAGTACGAGTCGAAAGCTGGTCTAGATTAAAACAGTTTTCTTCCCTTCCTGAGTTATTGAACAGACTTATGTACCGGGTGTCCCAATAAGAATGGCTCTCGGTCATATCTCGGGAACCGTTTATAGTACAGCTTCGAGAAAAAAAAATTTATAACACAAGTGACCTCGAGAAAAACCTGGAAATTATTTACAGAGTTGTAGGTCCACCGATAGAGGGCGTATTTGACAGTGAAATTTTTTCAAAATTTACCCAATTAAGGAGCATATTAAATATTATAAACAGATTCCTCGACAAATTCTGCATATTTCTAATGTGACAAGTTAAAGTCTATCTCTTTAAATAAGGGGTGGGGGAGATTCACGATATTTTCCTCAATTGCTCGTTATCTACATAAAAGGATGGGAATAATACAAAAAATAATTCCAAAAACACACTATCTTTTAAAAACAAATTAAAATTTAAAAATAGGACGTTCCATTTACCTTGTTTTTTTTAATACTGTATCCTGTTAAACTTTTATCTCAAACATACACACATGCTGCTGACATGCTTTAATTACAAAAAGTAGTTTTAAAATTGTAAACTAAGTATCGTACTTCATTTTTTTTAATAGCTTTCCACCAGCGTTTCACTGTTAAATTGCTGTTTGTGTTAAAATGCCCGTTTTTTATTCATCTTTATAAATTTTCATACAGTTGTTTTACGCTGTTTATCCAGAAATTTGGTGAAAATTATGCTGAAATTTCATTCGTTTATTTTATTGTTTTTCTACTATTAATAGTAGGAGTAAAAACAGTATATGGAAGCTATATAGAATGAAGCTCTTGTGGAATTGAATGTCGTAAATGTAGGTACAATGACCCAAGGGAAATTTTTTCTGGGGGAGGGACAAGAAAAGTCTGTCAAAAAATACCACAAGTCGCAATGTTTTCAGTTGGTCTAGTCTACAAGTTGAAAACCGTGAAAAATAGAAATAAAGCTCCTAAAAAAATAGCTCATTGTATTCGGAATGACCTCTAGAAAAATGTGTTTCGAAGATTTTACCGCACGTAAAAAATTGCAATTGTTATTAACAAAATAAGATGAAAAAAAGAGGTAATTAGGTTTTTCTTAATAACTCGTAAACTATTAATATTTAAGATATTTGGAAAGAAGGTCCTTAAAGAGGAGAAAATTTCCGAAAAAAAAGTTCCAGCTCCCGGAACTCTACCTCTATTATTAATAGTTTTAATTTAACTTCGAAAATAGGGCTCCGCGCAGCGATTACGGCATGGGTGCTCGGCCGATAAACACGGTGTACCACAGAAAATTATTTTTTTGTGGTAACAAATATGAATTTAAAAATTTAAATAAATTATGGTATCATCCAGATACTTGGAAGAATGTATGCCCGTTGGAAAAGAATTTTTAAATCAATTTTTCAAAAAGTTATGCAATTGTTGATTAACGAATTTTTTTCCTATCCGTTTTTATAAATGACGACATAAAAGTTTAAATAATAAATCTAAAAATATTTGGCTTTGTGGAGCTCTTCTTATATATATACTGCGATAAAAGTTTATTGAAGTTAATTATTTTATTATTAATAATTTTTTAAAGTTAACAAAAAATGAAAAGTCCAAGAAATGTTATTGAAAATTTTTTTTCAAACAATGTTATACTATTGCTGTTTTCGTATCCAACAATGGCATTAACTATCATTGTAAAAAATTTTTTTACATCATTTGTTAAATTGTTTATAAATAAATATATGAAGAAATTTTTTTTACCATTATGTTGTCTTGGAATAATAATGATTTTTAAAAAATATTTTCTTAAAGAAATTTTTTTCTATTGTTTATAACCGTTTTTTTTATATTTCGATTGTTTAAATAATTAGTTAAGGAATGATTTTCTCTTTAAACATCATAATAATTGGCATTTCTTCATAGGTAAATGAAAAAAAAAATTATCAATAATTTCATTGTTTGTTAACTTAACAAATTGTTATAAACAAATTAACTACCGCTATATTTTTTTTCTTGAGCTAAGAAAAATACATACATATACATATATAAAAATATGTACTAAAAAAAATTTTAATTTTTTATAACGCTTTTTAATATTACACGATACCAAAATACTGGACTAATTAGAGCTCAGCCAATTAAAACACTTTTATGTCTTGCTGCTGCAAATATATGTTTTTTTATTAGTGAACCATTTTACCACCGCCTCAGCGTGTTTTAATCGAACTTTAAAACACGCGCGTGTTTTGAAGTTACCGTGGCAACATCAACAACTCGAGAAACGAAGTCTAAATGACAATTTTTTCATTATTGATCTGACAGGAGTAGTTTGTAACGTCAAAACTTTTATTCGAACAATATTTAACAATGTCAAATTTATAAATTAAAATGGAAAATGTCGTTGGTATTGTTTGAAGTATTAATATTTCGATTTTGAAAATCTTAGGAAATGGTATTTAAATGAATACTATTGACATTCACAGAACTCAATAAGGTTGAACTTCCATCAAAATACAAATTAGTTTATGTTTTTCTCATTTCCATGACAACGCAAGGTATACATCATATACATCACTAATACAACCATTTATTTGACATTTAGTTCTTATTTCCATCTATAATTTCAAAGTGCACCAATAAAAAAAATAGCGTGAAGTATTCGTGGATAACTGGTCTTTAAAACACTTGCTCTAGGTGCCCAAGTGCTGTGCTCTAGGATTCTGAAGTGCTGTGCAGTTGGAAAGTATGTCTTCTTCCATTCCACAAAATCTGCATTCTTCTTCATCCACTATTTTGAGCTTTTTCAGGTGCCCATTCAGGCGACAATGTCCCGTTAGGATCCCTGTTAAAACTCTTAGCGCAGTTTTACTTTGACTTATGCATTCATTTGATCTCAACAGATTGTAGTGACCCAGAAGAGTCTTTGATTGTATAAGCCCTACAAGATCTTTCCAATGGTCAGATCTCTTCTCGGCTTTACCTATTTCTTCCAATATTAATGGATGCTTTGCATGGGAGCGCTGAGCAACCTGGTGGACATTTCATTTAACAAATAATTTTTATATCAGTTGTCTAATACTTAATTATTATTTCAGATACTACAAGACCGAAACGAGAATACGAAGTCGATGGAAGAGATTACCATTTCGTGGCTTCTCGAGAACAAATGGAGAGAGATATTCAGAATCATCTATTTATAGAAGCCGGACAATATAATGATAATTTGTATGGAACTTCAGTAGCATCTGTGCGGGAAGTTGCAGACAAGGTAAGAAAAATCTGTTCTAATAATGTTTCCTTTGAATGTGTCCTTGTTTCCTACTACTAAAATCACTGTCATCTGTCAATATTATTACTCTACTCTGATCCTCTACTTCCTCACGGAATTAAAAGATCTCCCTCTCCCTCTGACTATATCAACTGATTGTAAGTGTATATTGTAATATTTATTTAATTTAGGGTAAGCACTGTATCCTGGACGTTAGCGGCAATGCAATAAAGAGGCTGCAGGTGGCGCAACTGTACCCGATTGCTGTTTTTGTTAAGCCGAAGTCAGTAGAATCTATAATGTAAGTAGATCAATATAAACTAATAAAAACAACATCAAAACTTTACTAGCGTTTTCAGTTCATTTGAAATAAAATGAAATTGAATTTTTAACATTTGAAAACTTTGGTGAATTGAATATCAAAAATTTTGCAATGTATTTTTTACTTTACAATGTTTAAATTACTTTTTGACGAAATATGACAATATCCTGGTTACAGGAAATCACAGAGTTGCTAATAAAAATCGGTCCCTGTGCCGGCTTGAGGTGTAGGGTGAAACAGTGCCTTTATGAAACAATGCTTCTCTTTTATTTTTAAATAAAACACACATTTAATAAAAATAGATTTATTCCAAATAAGTATAAGGTTTCATTTATTCTACAACACAAAATTATGAACTTGTCTGTGTATTGGTACCAAGGAAATAATATTCTAGTCCAAAGTATATTCAGTTGGCTCATCTTTTAGGGATTCACTGAAAATTCTCTGTACTCAATGATGACCTCTTCAAGACCTTGGCGACGAATTGGCCTCTACCAAGTGACCCTAAAACTTGCAGCAAATATTCATTATTAGCAATAATATACAGTTTTCTTCAATTTTAAACGTTTTCAATCATTTTTTAACAAACTATTAATTGGAATTTTTTTTACTGAACAACATTTTCTTCTACAGGGAGATGAATAAAAGAATGACAGAAGAACAGGCCAAGAAAACTTTCGAGCGGGCAATTAAAATGGAGCAAGAATTCGGAGAATATTTCACAGGTAAATTTTCTTTCATCTTAATCAATTCACAGAGACTTCAAGAACAACAAAAATATACCTTTTGGAGGATTCTCGACCGAGGGAGCTGTTTATTTCCTCATTGCATTGATTAGGATGTGAGCCATGGACTATTAATAGTAGTAGTAGTAGTATAAATCTTAGTTTACCAATTTCGCATTAGAAACACATTGGCTTAAACGGAAATTTTTGGGTAATATAAGTTAAGGTTTTGTGAACTTTTCACCTCGTTTCAGTTAGGTTTTCCACTTTATCTGGAGAACTTATCGTTGTAAGTGTCTAAGAGAGGCTTTGCTGTACGACCTTATACAGATCGAGGTCATTCTTTTATCCTCCATAGATTATCGGTATTCCCACCTTGGTTCCCATCGTGGCCAGATCTGTATATAATTTGGAATTGTTTTAAATTGTATACAATAATAAATCTTTTCAATTATTCACAGCTGTTACACAAGGAGATACTCCCGAAGACATCTATAACCAAGTGAAGGAAGTGATCACAGAACAATCGGGACCAAACATCTGGGTGCCAGCCAAGGAGAAACTGTGACCTTTGGCCCCCCCAATTTGGACGTTTCCGTCTCGTCCACATCGGCTACACTGAAATCATCAGCCCTTTAATCATGAAATGTCCCTCCCCCTAAATTATAATATGTCCGCGTCACTTTAAAAGGGTTTAAAGTAACTAAACTGTGTACTAATTTAGAGTAAAAAAAGTTTTAGTACACAGTTTCGACTCATCCTGTGTATCGTTGTTTGATGATTGAAAGAGACACTTGCAGCACTTTTGACAGAAAATATTATTGAAGAGATGTGCAGTGCCTGTGTAACCTGCGTGCTTGCGATAAAAACAGCTCAGTTTTACTCGTTTGATTGTTATCTCGAAGGTTTTATCAAGTATGAATATCAGGAGGTGGTTAATCGAAAGCGTGGCACTACAGAGCCACCATTCCCGGTTCAGGCAGATAGTACGTACTTATCCGCTGCTCGGGCGGATAATACGAACATATGCGGATAGTTTTGTTGATTGTTGAGCATAATTCGATATTTTCTGGTATTGATACTTTGGATCTTCGGGGTTTTTGTTATTGACAAATACACAAGTAGGAATATTTAAAGTAATCTTGTTAGTAAAAAAGTACATTTGAACCAAAAATACATTGTGAAACTTCACAATATTAAATTACTAATGAAACAATTTTGCCGGTTATCGTATTTTGTTCAAATCGTATCTTACAGCAATCACTCCAATTTAAGCTTGTATAGATGTGGATAACCTCCGAGCCCCAAAAATTATTGTTTGCACTTGTGGTGGTATTCAGGGTGTTTCATCTACAGGAGGTGATGTTTATGAGGTTTGTTCCACTACATCAATGTACTAGTTTGGAAATCGTCCGTAACATGCACAATATTAGAATTATTTGTTGTGCATGTTATATGGACAAATTCCCAATTAGTTCATTGGTGACTTGGAACAAGCCTATGACGACATCTGTAAGTAAAACCACTCACTCTCACTCTTTTAGATGGAACATTCGGTTACTAGACTGTACGAGATTTCAGGTTAGGACCATTTTTTTAGCTTCTACATATTACAGGGTGGTCCAAAGTATGTATGTGTGCGAGTGTTGAAGCTTTGAGAGAGTGAATGTGTGATCAAGATAGAGCAGGTGGTTTCATAAGGTTTATTCCAGCATACTTGAAGATGTTGTCATATGCTTGTTTCAACACACCAATAAACTAGTTCGGAAACTATCCGTAACAGGATTTCCAAACTAGTTCATTGATGTGCTGGAAGAAACCTATGACGAAGTTCTGCCAGTAAATCCACTTAATTAGTGGAATGACAGAAAAGTTTTTGCATATTGCGGTATGGTCCAATGTGTATGTGTGCGAGTTCGTGAGAAGTGTATGTTCGAGAAAGTGTTTGTGTGTGTTCGAAACAGAGTGCGTGGTGTTCCGAGGGAGTGAACGTGTGTGTTTAAGGGAGAGAGAGTTTGTTCCAGGATGGGAGACAGTGTGTGTGTGTGTGGGTTCAAGAGAAAATGAGTGTGTGCGAGTTCGTGAGAGACGGTGTGTGTGTGTGTTCGAAACAGAGTGCGTGTTCCGAGAGAGTGTGAGTGTGCAAGGAAGGAAGAAAGAGAGAGAGTGTGTGTGTGGGCTCCAGAGAAACAGAGTGTGTGCGAGTTCGTGACTAGCGGATGTGTTCGAAAGAAAGTGCGTGTTCTGAGGGAGTGAACGTGTGAGTGGGTTCAAGGAGTGTGTATGTGAGAGGTAGAACTACGTGAGGACCACACTGTAAGCATTATTATTAGGGATTCTTGGAAGGATGGTCCAAAAATAACCTGGAATTTTCTTGTAGTATTGGTAAATTCTAACAAAATTATAAATATAATTGAGAATATAGTCAAATTTTGAACCATTTATAATATTCAATTGTTATCTGACATATAGGTAGTTTTATCAATGTTTTTTGTAGTGTATGTATATTTACATTTTTTCGATGATGCGAATATTATTAATTTGATTAAAATAAAATTGAATAAAAAGATTCGGACGATGGAAAATAGATACATAGAAAGATTGTATATATACACAAATTTATCTCTGTGTATTATATTTGACAGGAGTCGTTATTATTAAAGAAAAGTTGTCACCTAACTTATTTCAGTTAATAAAAGAATTTTACTAAATTTTGTGTTTCTTTTCCATTACCTTCCGATTCCAGGATTCCAGATTCCAGATCTCTGTGTATTATATTTGACAGGAGTCGTTATTATTAAAGGACTCCAGGACTCCAGGACTCCAGGACTCCAGGACTCCAGGACTCC
>CAJUYH010011819.1:0-10655 GCA_910591685.1 Galerucella tenella | reverse complement strand
TGTGATTTTAGGTGTTTATAAGTTTCTACAATTCCATTATGATTGTCGGTGTGATATTTCTTAACACATTCTATTTGTTTTTCTTTATCTTCAATATCGGATAAAATTTTATTACAAAATATAGCTTTGACAGTTGAATTAATGTTTTCTCTGAAATGATTGCAAATAAAAGGTCTAAAATCATGAGGTGATTTTATTGCAAATTTTTGGCTTGGTTTTAAAATTTGTTTGAAGGCATCTGTAATTTCTGATTTCCAATTATCTGTAACTGTTATAACGTACCTATGTTTATTAAATATTTTTTTGTAAATTATTTCATAAATTTGAGATTTCGGTGTTATAATAATTTGATTATTAGATAAATTAATTGGTTCTTCCGAAATTTGAATTCCGGTAATTGGGTGTTCAATGTCGGAATGTTGTGTATTATCGGTAGTTATTCTGTCATATTCGTCTAAGAATTCGTCTACGTCAAAATCAATTTCATCTGGGGGTTCTGCTTGGTTTGAACTGATTGTGTCCAATGCGTTAATTTGTATGCGAGAAAGGGCGTCAGCTACTTGATTCTCTTTACCTTTTCTGTATTTTACTTCAAAATTATAATCTTCAAGTTTTAACCTCCAGCGTGCTAAACGAGAAGTTGTGTCTTTAATTTTATAAATCCATACTAGGGGGTTGTGGTCTGTTTCTACTATAAATTTTTGGGAATATAGGTAAGGGCGAAAATGCTTGCATGAATCAATTATGGCTAATAATTCCTTTTCGACTGTTGAATAATTTTGTTCAGCGGAATTCAAGGTGCGTGAGTAATACGCGATAGGGTGATTGTTTTGTGATAAAACAGAACCAATAGCAATGTTCGATGCATCGGTAGTAAGAGTAAATGTTTTTGAGAAGTCAGGGTATTGGAGGACCGGGGCGTTACTTAATAACTGTTTACATTTTTCAAAACATTCTAAATATTGAGAGTTATTAATATCGATCACAGCTCCTTTGCGAGTACATCTGGAAAACGGGGATGTGATTTTTGCAAAGTTTGGGATGAATCGGCGATAATAGCCAATAAGTCCTAAAAAGGATTTGATTTCTTTGACAGTTTTTGGAAGCGGAAATTTTTGAACAGCTTCTAATTTGACGGGATTCGGTTTTATTCCTTGAGGGGTGACGATATGACCAAGAAAGGCGACTTTTTTAGTAAGAAATTCTGATTTATTCAATTGTACTTTGAGATTGGTTTTTCGGAATACTTCAAAAATTTTGGCAATATGTACGAGGTGCTCGTGTAATGATTTGGAAAAAATAATAACGTCATCCATGTAAACAAAACAAAATTTGTAAAGGAAGGGTCTGAGGATATTATCCATCAATTTTTCGAAAGTGGAGGGAGCATTCTTCAATCCAAATGGCATTCTTAGGAATTCAAAATGACCGTGAGGAACGGAAAAGGCTGTTTTTTCTATAGAATTGGGGTGAACTTCAATTTGGTGAAATCCCTGAGCGAGATCGAGGGTTGTAAAATAAGTAGCTTTACTTAAATTGTCAAGAATTTCGTCAATTTTTGGAAGGGGATACTTGTCATCTATAGTATTCTCATTGAGTTTACGATAATCAATTACCATACGGAATTTCTTTTCTCCGGATGCGTCTGCTTTTTTTGGTACTATCCAAACAGGAGCAGAATAAGGAGAAATAGAGGGTCTAATTATTTTGTTTTCTAATAGCTTATTTATTGGTTTCGTAATTTCATCCTGCATCGTTTTGGGATGTCTAAAACCTCTAACGTATATTGGATGCTCGTCTCGAGTTCTAATTTCGTGCTTGATGGCAGAAGTAAAACTCAAGTCCGATTTTTCATCATAAAAAATGTCGTGAAATTTTTTGCAGACTTAAATTTTTTTGTTTTTTTTCAGAATTTAAATGCTGAGTTCTTATTAATGTCGAGTCAAAGTTCGTGGGACCGTTGGAAATTTCATAATTATTAAGATTTTCAACATGTACAGTATCAAGTTGCAATGGACTTGGTAATATGATTTTGTCTACATAGCCGTCAGTGACTGTGTGAATAGATTCAGGAATTTTTATGTTATTTATTTTAATTTCCGGTAATATTATGTCACCGTGTGAAATATCTACTGGAATTTTATTGTATAAAGTAGAAAAAGGAATTGTAATATTGAATTTTCTTAATGTCAGCGTTTTATTTTCATAGTCAATTAAAGCATTTAAACGTTCGAAGTCAAAATTTCCGAGTAAAATATCAAAATCTTTACTCCAGTCGGCTATTCGAGCATCTATTGGTTCGTTGATGCCGAATTCTTCGAATAATGGTGTTTTGATATTAAAAAAATATTTATGAGTTAATTTCATAGCAGTTAGTGAAAATGGTTTTTCATATTTATGTAATGGGTTGAAAGAAGTAGAAGCTTTTGGTGATATAATACTGTCTGATCCTCCTGAATCAATAAGTACCTTTAAACCAGTTTTTGGCATAATAAAATAGGGTAATTGGGGACAATTTTTAATATTATTCAAACTTATAGAGGAGGTGGATCGTTGGTTGGACCTATCCGAAAATCCAAATCCAGAATCTCTCCTTCATTTTTGGAATTATTTATAGAAAATTCGGGTTGTTCCTCTGTGGTAGTATTTACATTAAAATGGTGAGTCCTTCTGGTAGAAGTACTCATGGGTTCATTTCTGGAATTAATGGTTTGCACACCACTCATCGGAGAATGGTATGAGTTGATTTGGGGATTCGTTGAATTTCTATGAGGTGGAGAGCGATTAAAAGATTGAAAATCATTATTTCGAAAATTGCTGGGTTGAAAATTATTTCTAGGAGCATTTGTTTGTTTCTAGGAAAATTTGTATTATTTCTATGAAAATTTGTATTATTTGGAAGAGCGTTTCGGAATGAATTGAAATTCGGCTGGTGCTGGCTGTTAAAATTTTGTTGAGTATTATTACGCGTATAGTTAGGTCTTAAATTTGGTGGTGAGGCTAAATTATTAGATTTGTTAGTTGACGAAAATTGTTTTTTATTTTGTTGACCTTTTAGAAAGTTCATATACTGCTGTTGATTTTTGTGGTTATCATAGGCAATACATTTTTGAAGGGCTTCTTCTAAGGAAGCTATTTGAAAGTGCGATAAATACTCGCAATACGGTTCGTTAATCCCTGTACAAAAGGTTTTCAATGCAATATTTTTGAAATAAGGAGTTTTAAAATTCACAGTTGGTTCATTGTCGTTTAGTGTAATGTGTTGTAATAAATCGTTTAAATTATTGGATACTCTTTGGTGGTATTGGTCATAGTTTTCGTTAGTTTTTTGAACAGTCGTAGATAGTTGTGTCACTAGTATGTCTTCGGATCGTCTGTCACCGTATTTAGAAAGTAAAGTCGGTCTTATGTCAGCCCAAATAGTTTTATTCGAATAGTTTAGAAAATTTCTGGGTTCACCTTTGATACGAGAAACAATGTTTGCATTTAAAATAAATTGTTGGGGTGCAGTTAAATTTTGATCAATAAAAAACGCGATCAAATTATCAACAGATTTAATGAATGTGGAAATATTATCGTCTTCTTTGGAAAATTCTGGAAGAGTAGCACAAAGGCTAGCAATATCACTATTAGTTACAGGCATTTCTTTACAATTAATGTTTCGAGATTCTTCAGAAAATGATTCCTTGGTTAATTTTTGAGAAAATCGAGAACTATTTGTATTTTCAGAAGTGTCAATACTGTTAAAACTAATATCAGCTAATAATAAATGTAAATTTTCGTCAGTAATGTCTTTAAAAATGCTCATAAATAAAAGGAAAACTAGGATAAGTACTTACAATAGGATGAACACGAATGTTGCCCTCTGCATGCCACTTTTCTCTAAGTTCGATGAATCTTCGTTAAACAACTGAAGTTGACCAGGAAACGTAGGGGTTTCTGTACGAAAATCCTGTTCGCAGCGCCAGAAATGTTACACACACGAAAATGTTACTTTTAAAAAAACTTTTAATTTAAACAAAATAACTAATAGCAATAAAATAATAGGAATTTGATATTGTTTATTATTTATAAAATGTTGTGAACGTAATTACACAAGTAAAAGAACAAGAGACACATGTTACATTAGAATTTATATAAAAAAGTGTCTATGTAGCATCTTCTTCTCGTGACGGTCACATTTCTATATTAAAGAAATACTATAATTGGTTGAAAGGCTACGAGGTATTGGCGAGACTATTAAGGATTTCCATGTAGCTGCATTATTATTAGGTAGATTACCAGAAAGCTATTCCACATAAGTAACAGCATTAGATGCCAGGCCAAATGATGAATTGACTCTTGAATATGTAAAGGGGAAACTAATGGATGAGTATAAAAGAAAAGAAGATACCAGTTCAACAGAGACAGCATTAAACACAAATAAGGAGTTTTCAAAGCAGATGAAAGAAAAAATAGAATGTTACTATTATCATAGAAAAGGTCACTATAAAAAAGATTGTTTTTTCATGAAGAAAGACAGAAGTAAGGGCAGCATGCTAAAGTAACTGTTGAAGGTGATGAGTTGACTGACTCAGTTTTTTGTTTCAATGTTTCTGGTCATAGTAAATATAATCAAGAATTGTATATCGATTCAGGGGCTACAAGTCACATGACAAATAATCCAGAATTTTTTATTGGTTGGATTACTTGAAATTAAACAATATTATAGTTGCAAATGGTCAGGAAATGCAAATTAAAGGTAAAGGAGATATAAAAACAGAAATTTCAGGTCAACACATAAGTTTAAAATTTAAAGATGTTTTGTTTGTACCTGAGCTTAGTAATAATCTGTTATCGGTGTCTAAAATTACAAAAGCTGGTTATAACATAAAGTTTGATGATTATAACTGTTACATAGAAATTAATAATTCTATTATAGCCACAGCAAAATACTCAAATGGTTTGTATAAGTTGAACATGTTTTCAGAAAAAGTAAATAAAGTTAAAACATGTGAGGAAATGAATAATTGTATTACATACATGGCATAGACGTTTAGGTCACAGAAGTCCTGATGACATAAAAATGATTGTAAGTGAAGATTTAGCTATTGGCATAAAACTAAATGAATCAAATGATAACAGTAAAGATGGAGAAAGTGAAATATCCAATAGAAGAATAACTGATGAAGAAAATGAAGTTTCAGAAGGAAGTAAAAGTGAAAATTTTGGGGAAATTAATGATCAAAGAAAAGAAATAATGAAGACTATATTTCATATAATGTAATTGATGAGGAGACTTATAATGAAATGCAAGATCCAAGCCATGTCAAGAACTGACCGAAGAAACTGGGAAAAAGCAATGGCACATGAGTACCAATCATTAATGAAAAATGAAGCATGGACTTTAGTAGACCATCCATCAAATAAAAATGTTGTGCAAAATAAGTGGGTGTTTTGTTTAAAAAAGAATTCAAATGATGAAGTACGGTATAAAGCACGGCTAGTTGCGAAGGGTTTTACACAAACATTTGGTGTAGATTATTTTGAAACATTTTCGCCTGTTGTTAGATACTCTACAATAAGAATATTGTTTGCTTTATCTGTAGAATTAAGTTTAGATATTGACCACGTAGATGTAGAAACCGCTCAGATATTGACCACGTAGATGTAGAAACCGCTTTTTCAAATGGAAACTTGGATGAAGAAATTTACATGGTACAACCAGAGGGGTTTATTCTTATAAATAATGAAAATAAAGTATGTTTGTTGAAAAAAGCTATATATGGATTAAAACAATCCTCCAGAATTTGGAATATTGAAGTAAAAAAATCTCTTAAAGGTTTTCAACTATCAACTTTTGAACCATGTATATTTTTTCAAAATAATGATAAATTCATAATTCTAGTTGCTCTTTATGTTGATGATTTTTTAATTTGTTCTAATTCTCCTGTCTTGAAAACTAACCTCAAACAGGAATTGTCAAAACAATTTAAAATTAAAGACTTGGGGCCAATCAAGCATATTTTAGGTTTAAATATTGATTTTGATAAACAAAACAATATAATTAAAGTTAATCAGAGTGATTATATTTTAGAATTATTAGATCATTTTAAGTTAGGTGATGCAAAAACTGTTTTGACTCCTATTGAAGTTGGTTTAAAACTTAAGCCAACCACTTATGAAAAACCGAATGTACCGTATCAGAATTTAATCGGTTCACTGATGTACTTGGCAGTTCATACTAGATCAGATATATCATTTAGTATTAGTTATTTGAGCCAATTTAATTCAAGTTTCAGTATTGAGCATTGAAAACATGCAAAACGGGTATTAAAATACTTAAAAGGGACCTTGGACAAAAGTCTAATTTTCAGTAAATCGGATAAAAGTTTGTATGGGTATGTAGATGCAGATTTTTCAAATGATATGAATGATAGGAAATCATATTCAGGATTTGTCCTAAAAATGAGTAATGCTCCAATCTCTTGGGAATTCAAGTAATTGAGAAAAACTTGGTTGAAATTAAATACATGCCTACTGAAAAAAATGGTAGCAGATGTTTTAACGAAGGGGCTGCATAATCCAAAGCATATTTTTTGTATGAAAAATATTGGTCTTTATGGTGTACGTTAGAAATGAAATTTATCGTGAGTGTACTATTGTAGAAAGTAATAATAGTAAATATTTAAAAGTTTCAATATGTAAATGTAACATTTTGGTAGACATATTAGCTCTGTATCGATCACCCTCCACTAATATAGAGGAATTTATAAATAGTCTAAAAAATATTTTACAAAAATCTGCAACAATTCCCACAAAGTTATGTCTTTTTGTTGGTGACATAAACTTAAATATCTTAGATAACCAATGTGAAAAAATAAATAATTATCTTACTGTGATAATGTCAAAGCCTGGGCGAAAGGCATCAGTGCCGAAAGAAAAACTAACGGAAGTTTTAAAAAAATATTCTAGTACTTTAATTGTTTACAACGACAAAATTATAAGCAAAAAACATGAAATTTGGGATACGATAGCCGGTGAATTAGAAAACAAATTACTACCAGAGACATTATATTCTATTGTTACAAACAATAAATATAACATTAGAAAACAAATGACTAATTATACTGATCAGAGTCTTAATACCACATCTGAAAGTGTCACATCTACTAATGTTACCCAGGAAGCGTCAAACGAGTTAGACAATTCAAAAAATCTAGAGCTTGGTGACGACGGTCAATATCATTTTACATTTGACATGACGGTTGAAGAGTTTGAAAGTATAATTGTAACTGCGGAGTATCCTCGAAGAAAAGGCGATGAGAGAACTCTAAAAAGAAATATTTTTAAACAATACGTATGGGAAAGGATAATTATTGATAAAATTTGGCATGCTACGCATCGAAAATGTGGTTTCTATTTTAAAAATCATCATATCAATCAGAATAAAACTTCTGGATCATTGAATGGTATAGTATAAAATCATTTTTTTTGTTTAATGTCTATTTGTGACAGCTCTAATTTTTAGATCACTAACAATCTTGATCGATATAATTATCGGTATATATAATGTTAATTTTTTCAGACTATTGTGATATTTTTAATCATAATACAGCTTTACTAATGAGATGAAATTTCGTTTCCTTAGGTAAATGTGATTGTGGGAGTAAGTTACATGCAAATTTTCAAGTAGCAAATAAAGAGGTAGTTTTTACTTGTGAAGCGTCTCGAGGCAACGGAAAATGCGAGAAAATATATTTGAGGAAATCCCACAGAAAAAAAATTGGAGAGAGAATGATGCAAGTAACTACTGATAAGCTTCAAGCTGAATTTGCTGTAGAGAATTGCATGAACAAAAACGATCCTCAACCTCCTCATTTACCAAAACCTTCAGCTCTGCGGGCTGCAAAATCGGAGTATCTTCGGTCGGAGTGTTATGATCGGGACCCGATAATTGCACTTTCATTAATGCAAGGACAAAGATATCTAGGAACCATTCATCTTATATCAATTGTTCCATTTCGAGTCTTTTATTGGACGCATCATCAACGTGATGTGTACCTTAAATGCCTTGCGAATGGTAACAGTTGCGTGTTTATTGATGCTACAGGTGGAATTAGTCCAAAATTCACCAAACTGCATGGAGAGAAAACGAGTTATTTTTATATCTTATAGCTATAAATTTTTCTGGGGTGCAATTCACTATTGGACAAATGATTTCCGATTCCCATTTTTATTTAGCGTGTTTGGGCAAGTTATTATGTATGACTGATGAAAAGGAAATCTGGGAGTATATCAAACTATTATTAACTGTTGCTTTAAGTGAACGTTCTGGAAAATTGCCATCCGGAGAAAATTCACCTTGCCAGGATGCTAAAGATAAATTAAGAAATTCAATAATAGGTAATTATGAATTAAATTATGTACAATGTGTCTAAATTTACTTACTTATTGTATTTTTAATTATTCCAGGTAACAAAGAAACATACGACGACGTCGAAAATAATCCAAAGTATAATCAATATGATAACGAACCTGAGGAAAAAGATGATGATACCACGTGGTCAGCACAAGGGAAGGATCTGTACAATGACGTTGTCCAAAATCTAAATGACAATGGGATTGAGGAAAATGCCCTGCATAACGTTAAGTTTGCACAAAAACTTGTACGAGATTGTAAGAAAATTGCGTTGTGGTCAAACATATGCTATAAAAAATTCAATACAGGAGGAAGAATACCTGCTTCTAGTGCTCCTGTAGAAGGAGAAGTTGGTCGGCTTGAAGGAGGTATTTTTGAAATAAAGAAAGGTTCAAGAGTTGATAAAGCTGTAGAACAACACATTAATTATCTTCTTGGACGACTTAATATTGTAGATGCAGATATTAATGATTTGTTGTCAAAAGAAGATGAGGCTCAGAATGAAGAATCTGGTAATAACGACTGCCCTGCTTGTAAAAATGGAGATTTTCCATCTGGCAATCACAAATGTATCAATTGTCGTAAAGCGGTTCATACACTGTCCGGATGTTCATTTCCTGTTGATGGCGAAGAGGAAGGGTTTAGCCAAAAGCGGTTGTGTCGAGTCTGTGGTCTTAAGTCGGGGTATTCGAGAGGTGAAGCTTTAGCGACTCGAAAATCTGAAATCTCTGAGGAAGAGTCCGTGATAGATGAAAGAGAAAATGATAATGATACTATAAGTGACAATGAGCATGATGACGATTATAAAAATATTTTTGAAAAGAATAACGAAAGTTACGGTGATCATGTTCCTAACTTAGGAAATGTTTCTGATGAGATTAATCAAGGTAACAGTGATAATGATCCTAACTTGGGAAAGGCTGATATTAATGGTATTTTGTATGACAGTAATGGCCGCATAGACGAAAGGGATACATTTGTGAATTGCGTGAGGTGTGATAAACAAATGAGTAGCCAAGAATCACAACCAGTTGACGACAGCGACGACTCTTTTTCTGATTTTAAAGTATGTATAGCATGTAGTAAAATTGATAGGCAGTTAACGAAAGAAATGCTGGGTAAAAGAGCCTATGACAATTGGAGAGGCAAAGGTGCACCCATTCCCAAGAAAAAGTCTCGTTCATTATACATTAATAGTAATACCACGAAAATATCTGAAATGCTTCAATATCAACGAGCTAAAGGGTTACCAATTTTGAAATGTGGTGATCACAAGAAGCTTTAAGCGGTAAAAATGAATTGGCGATCAATAAGCTTAATTAACACTTGTCCATTTGATAGCATTTTTCAGATGTTATTAGTTGCAACCTGTGATTTTTCTGTAATTGAAAAAAAAGTAATGGAGTTTAAGTATTCTTTTAATATTATTTGAATTATATGGTCGCTAAAAGTTCTTTAAAATTTTTTTTTATAATTATTATAATATTATTATTGCCAGGGCCTGGAAGTTCAGGCTCAACAATTAACCGTACAAAAAAATTTTTTAATTAATTCCATGATTTTCAGGGATCTCATCAGGCTTAACTAGATGCTGCTTCCAATATCGAAGTTGATCTAATGATGCTGACTAATGTGCGGAAATAAGTAAAGTAACGCTCAACAGGTTGAAAGTTTGATGCGAATTTAGTTATGCCTGATGAGATCCTCAAAAAACATACAATCATTCGACTTGACTGGTTTCTCGTCAAGCATTTTTTTGTTAAGCCTTACTTTACATATTTCCGCACATTAGTCAGCATCATAAGACCAAGTAGTACAGGAACAACAAAACAAAACTTCGATATTGGAAGCAGCATCTAGTTAAGCCTGATGAGATCCCTGAAAATCATAAAATTAATTACATTTTTTTTCTTTTCACGGTTAATTGTTGAGCCCCAACTTCTAGGCCCTGATTATTGCTTAAATTTTTTAAATATTACTACGTTAGATTTCCAGCTAAATTAAACATCAACTTGATTTAGTAATGAAATTTTTCATTGAATGCTAGTACATTGATTTTACTGATTTACAGAAAACTATAAGAAATTTATAATCAAAGACTAATTATTTTTTAATTAATAGATGACTACGGAAGGAGAAGAAAATGGATTATTTCACATGGTTTCAAACTCATTGAAAGGGTTGAACGTGGGTTCTTATCGGCAACGAGCTAAATTCATGATGGATCACTTTAAAATCACGAAAGCGGTTGGAT
>CAJUYH010011818.1:0-10657 GCA_910591685.1 Galerucella tenella | reverse complement strand
GAAGAATTAGAAATTAGAAGACACTTAACAGACCCACAATATGAAGTCCTCAATGAACAGCTGAATCTAGGAAGTTCTCCATTATTAAACTGTCTTCTTAAGTAATAATTGTAAAGATCAGCAGATATAGTTTTCCTGGTTTCCTATATCATTGCACAGTTATACTGATCTTAAATGGGACAAAGATATCCAGAATATCCCCATAGGGCTAATAATATCAAAGCTACTATTTGTAAAATCTTCTTCTTTTTTCTATTCATATATATTAAGTCAATCACTAGATAGGGCACTATTTGGACTAGCCAAATATATATCAAGTATACATAATGTCAAAAGTAACTTCTGTCATTCTGACGATGATATTTATATCGAAACAATTGTCAATAATTCACTTGCAATTTACACATTTTTACAAATATATTGTGGAGTCATTTAGAAACAGTTAGTTTCATTTAAAACCATATAAAAACATTTTACTACTGAATTTCTGGAATTGCCAAAATAATGCAGTATCTAGTACACAAACTGGATTGAAAAAGCAGTGTTGTGTGCCAATTAATGGCTTTTAGCCAGTTTAATAAGCTAAAGGTTGACTACACTGGATAAAGATACAGGACAACTTCCCATGCAAGACATATATCACTTGTAAATTTGTGTATAGGGATGATATTCACTGGGATCTACAAGATTTATTGATCCATATTGCACATAGAAAAACAACTTATTGTAAGAGCTTATAAAAATATTTGGACACTCATTCCCAACATAGAAGTCTTAGTTTGTACTCTTCTAGTTCCAGAACATTTCATAGTCTGTCATCTTACAAGTAAAATTATTTCCTATAAATCACTGTACATGATATGTGAATACATTTGATGATGACATTTAAGAAATATCTTCTTTATAGTCACATTATAATTGGTGAAGGTAATGTATTATTATTTACCCTAGCTAGGTACTCAACATAAATTGAAAATCTTGACAGTTTTCAATAGAATTCTACATTCAATATATTATTGTCATGCTTCATCGACGGTAATTCATTTTCGTACTTCATGGGAAATCAAATGATTCAAATTCTACAACAAAATTACGATTCTGTATGCTTTTAGATATTGATATTTTAAAGTTACCCCACTGCTAACTGATTGTATGCCATTTCTTCCATTCCATTTCTGTCTAGTTGCTGTAAAACGGGCAAAATAGCTTCTTTGGGAGTCACCGGAAAGCAGCACCAGAGTATAAATGCGATAAAGGCGACTAAAGTACCCACTACCAAAATAAAATCCTCTAGCGACTGGAAAGTTGAATCAAATTTCCTATTTTTACAACTTCCATAACAAAATTGGCTGATTTAGACTTACCGATTCTCCTATATTATTAAGAAGGTATACAAATTCTTCCATTTGACTTGACATAATTTGTGTAGATGTTTCCATTATATGGATTTGAAAATATTGTTAGTCACTTCCATAAATTTAACAATTATTGTTATTATGTTCTTTTAAAATTGCATGAATGTACGGTAAGTTTCGTATTTCGTAACCCAAATATATATATATATATATATATATATAGCCTAGGACAGGGGATGAGCAATTCGGTGAGAATAACCAATAATAACTAATAACCTGACCTGTGCTGCTAATAACAATCACAATCAATAACCTACATGAGCTACAGGCTCAGTGTTTATGTTATCTTGGCTACAGGCTACAGCTCTACTCTCTACAGCTGTCTTAGTTTTTCTTCTTCTTTTTTCTCCGAACTTGGGTAATATCCCAGGGGGTAATTTGTTCAGCGCTGCCAGAGACAAGCTGCCCTTGGTTTTCAAATGGTAGTGGACAAGAAGATATCTATTATGTGTTGTCACAGACAAGTGCCCTGCATTGAAAAACCAGCTGTTAGTTAAACACATTACACATTGACTAATAAACATACACATGAAACATGTGGGTGGACTTCTCCATGATAAAATAAGTAAAAGCAACGACATACAACGTACACTGTCGGAGGCAACAAATATTAAAAATTCTGCCAATACCGGAGCTACCTTTGACAGTGTTAAGGCTTAAAAATTTGTATTCTTCTCGTTATCCATTTTGGGAAATTGGACCACAATCTTTTTTATGTTTTATTCTACTTTAAATTTGGATCGCAATAGTAGCTTACTTACTTAAGAAAAGTTGTCCTTTCAAAAAAGAAGAATCAAACTAGAGTATGATTATCTTAAGTCTTGCGTACATTACCATTCTAATGTACAATGAATTGGTTTGAATTTGGTTAATGACGCTTAGAATGCTTTAAACTACTTATAAAACTTTATTCCGCCCCACTGTTGTCTAAGATTGACATGCCTCGTAGCCTTGCCATTTTTTTACAAGTGTAGAAGCAGTAGATCAACCCAGTAGTCTTTCTGTTATATTACAAAGTTTTAGACTAGCAGAAGCTAGTTGAGTTAAAATTTAAGTAACCAAGGTGTCAAGAGGTATTTTTTCAGTGTCGACTTTGGATTTATTACTGTTATTGCCTGTTACATAAATAAAATAGTGATAAACATTAAATATGGCGAAGTGGTATAAGTGCCAAACATTAATTATTGTGAGTTATTTATTTCTTTATTTTGGACTATCAGCGGTCTCAGGACTAAATGGTACGTATTATACCATTTCTATTTTTGTTTAATTTTTTTTGTGCGAATACCTGCATTATGCGCAATGTTACTGGTTAAATTCTGCATTTGCCAAAACATTTTGTATTTGTACCTACTTGTTGCTCACATTTTTATAATAATAATAATAAACGTCTTTTATTGGTACAACCAAATGGCCATCGACCGAGGTCCTTCAGCCAGTATTATTTACATTGTTTATTATAATATACTTAATAGTAATAAAAGTAATATTTGTGTTATTGAAAAAAAAAATTAATAATAATTAGGAAATAAAAAATAAATAAATAAATGAATAAAAAAGTTGAAAGTTATTGCCAGAATTTTCACTATCCTTCAGTGACTATTTACAACTTCCCAAACTGTCTTATTAGGATATATTCGTTTCAACTGTTGTGTGTGATCTCGTTCAATGCATAATTTGTCCATTATTTCTTTATTATGCGTCCGCTTAGAGAATGTTTGGGACAGAGTTGTCATTCTATCCTTCAGTGGCTGTACCTTTGTGGTTTTGTATAAAAGTTTGTTTGGTGGATTGTGGAGAGGGTTTGATGGATGTCTTATTTTTGTGATGGCTCTTAAAGTTGTTGTCTCTGCTGTCTGTAATGTTTTCCATACGGGTCTTCTTGATGTTTGGTATACTATATGGCCATACTCAAGTATCGGTCTACAGATACTTTTGTATATGTGTGCTGCAGTTTTCTTACTTATGCCCATGTTTTGGTATGTTATGCTTCTAAAGTGTTTTCCTCGTTTTTATTAAAGTTAAGTTTATTGTCGATAGTCATACCGAGGTACTTTACAGTTGATGTGCATGGAATTATGTTATTGTTAATATAAATAGATGGTGTTTTGGGTGTTGGTGTATGATTGAAGATTATTAATTGCGATTTCAAAGGGTTAGGCTTCATTCTCCACTTGTTGAACCATTTCTCCGTTCTGTTCATTAATGTTTGCAGTTCCTTCATTGTTTTTTTGATGCTGTTATTATGACTAATTAAAGCGGTGTCATCTGCATACTGCAATATGTATTTTTGCAAATTAATGTGCTCTGGTGCTAACCCAAAGTTGTATATGTCATAACAGTAGAGATTGTAGAGCAGAGGAGAAAGTGGGGAACCTTGTGGGACTCCTTGTTGTGGTATAATTGTTTGTGAGAAACTGTTGTTAACTTTTATTTGTATTGTTCTGTCACTGAGGTAATTTTTTATTATTAGTAGCAGGTATTCCGGGCACTTCATTTGTTGTAGTTTGTACAACAATCCACAATGCCAGACACTGTCAAAGGCTTTGTTAATATCCAGGAAAATAGCAGCACTATGTTCTCCTTGCAGCTTAGAGGTTTGTATATTCGATGTCAGTATTGCTAGTGGGTGTATTGTGGAGCATTTTTCCCTAAAACCAAACTGATAAGATGGTATGTATTTTCCAATTTCCCTCTGTAGTAGTTTTTTTATTATATTTTCAAAGTTTTTGGCTAGAACAGACAGGAGTGTTATTGGTCGATAGTTTTTAACATCCGAGTGGCATGTGTTGGGCTTTGGAATCGTAATCAAGATCCCATGTTTCCATTCCTGTGGGAAGTGCGATGTTTTTAAACAAAATTCATATATCTTTATGATATATAAATGAATTTTATAGTTCAGTTTTTTCAATATTTTCCTGGTTGTTTTATCATATCCTGGAGCTGTGTTTCTGCCCCTGTGTATAATTTCAAAGTATGTTTCTTCCTCTATAGTTTTATCTTCTCGTCCGACATTTTCTTTAAAATAAGTATTGTACCATGCTGTAATATTCTGATAATGGCCATTGTCATATTGGGGATCATTATCTTCTGTGAATGCTTCTAAGAAATGTTGTGCAAATAGATTTGCTTTCTCTTGGTCAGTGGAGAAAAGGATTCCATTTTTTTCCAGATCTGGTATGATGTGGTCAGCTTTGTATTTACTCATTCTTTTAATTTGTTGCCAGTAGTTTTTTCCCCTTAGTCTATTAATCTCATTACATGTGTTAATCCATTTGTGTTCTCTATACTGTTTTATTAACGTTTGAATATTCTTGTTGTAGTTGTTTATGTGACGTTTGTAATCTACATTGGGATTTTTCAGATAATCTCTGTACATTTTTCTCTTGTTCTTAATTAGTTGTATAATGAATGGTGGTAGTTCAAAATTGTGAAAGTGAATTTTTTCGTAGGGGGAGTTTTCTATAATAGCTGCTTCTAGCAGTGTGCTAAACTGTTTAATGTCATCCACCGTTGTTTGGGTATGTTCGTGTGTGTTTTCCTGCTCCTCAATATGCTTGGTTAATTTTTTGTTAACTTCTTCTATGTTACATTTATTTAGATTAATTCTGTAATCATCACTGAGATCTATCTTCTTTTTTAAATTAATGGTAACTTCTATTGCTGAGTGTTCACATCCCAGGTCCGGATGAGTAATAACTTGTTCTATGTTGTGTTCTAGATTTTCTGTAAATAGCATCAGGTCTGGAGTGGTATCGTTATTGTTTGGCATGTGGAATGTAGGGGGGGTTTGTGCTTTTTTAAAAGGGTTGTTATCCATAAAATCCTTAAGCTGTTTTTCTTTTTGTTTATTTATGTTGAAATCCCCAATGATTATGCAATATTTGTACTTGCTTGCTTTATTAAATATTGTCTTTTCTATTTTAGCGTTTGGGTGAACATAGATCAGTATGATGTGTAGTTTGTCCTCTAGAAAAGGAATAGTAAAATGGGTTGCTTCACTTAACAGGTTGTTCAGTTTAGGAGGATTGTTCCTTCTCATGTTCAGCTTGGGATGGACCTGCACCAAACTCCCACCTCTTGTATTTGTGTTAACTATATTGCCACTTTTCTTAATCATGTCCCAGTTTCTATAGTTTGTGTTGCTGTCTATCTTGGTTTTTGTTTCTACAAAGAGTGCACAGTTTATTTGATGTCTTTGTATTATGTTGTTTATTAGTAGTTTTTTTGGTATGTAGCTGTTGACATTGGCATAGAGAATCTTAAGTTTAGACAAGAATTTGAACATTATTTACACTGTTGATGGGTTGTGTTGGTGAAATCGTTAGAGGTTCGTCGAGATCAAACATAAGTATATACACTCTGTTACCAGAAAAGTGTGCGACTGTATCTATGTTGTATTCTGTGATCAATCGTTTTCTTATTTTGGTGATCAGTTCATCTCTTTGTATGTTTTTTTCTTTGTTAAGTTTGCGTATATAAGTGTTTATGATCACATCATGGACTGTTATATGTGAATGTATTTTTGAGTTTTTGGTTGTTTTTGTATCAATTTCCGCTGATTTTTTGTTTAGCGGTTTGATTTTATTGTTGGGTATACCTTCTATTGGTTTTGTTGGCCTGTTCTGGCATTTTAGTGACCAAGCCGCATGATCTTCGGCTCCACAGCTGGAACATTTCGAAGGTAATTGTGTTTTACATTTCGATTCTTGATGAGGACCTCCACATTTGGTGCATTTTATTGGTTCATTGCATTTATCTGTAGTATGAGTAAATTTTTGGCAACGGGAGCAGGGTTGTGGAATTGGCGCCGGTGGAGTGCTTGGATATACTGGATAGTGTCTGTGTTTGTAGAAAAAACCTTCGTTCAAAAGTTTTTCAGTTGAGGTGATACATCCTGAGATTATTCTAATGAGTGTGGTAGCTTTTTGTGTGGCTTTTGAAATTATTCTCTTGCAGTACCTGTGATTGATGGTGACTTTCTTTAGCTGTTCGCTTATCTCTTCATCTGTTATTTCATGTTCTACCGAACCTATGCAGACACTGTATGAGATTGTTGAGTTGCTTACATGTGTTTGGTGTTTTGTTGATGTTTGAGTTTCTGCAAAGTTTAAGATTCGCTTATCACTAATTAGTTTTTGGAGAGTTTGGGTCGTTTTAGGTTTTTCTTCATCTGATTTTAATAGAAATCCGATTTTGGTTTTCAGTATCACATCATTTGATTTGGGGTTTTCTATTTCCCAGATATCCGCCAATTTTGTTCTTGTAAGTGTCTCATTGGCTTTTATGTAGTATAAGTGTTTGTAGTTTCTATTTGTGATTTCTCTCATTTTGGCTGAGTTATTTTGGTGGAATATTTGGGTAGATGGTCCTTGTTTGTTTTGAGTTGTATTAATTGTAGTTTGATTGTTTTGTTGAACTTTTTGTGGAGACAGGTTTTTTGTTGGGTTGTTATCAGTTAATTGATGTTGCTTTTGTGCATTAGTGTGGGAGCTTGTTCCAATTATGTAGTTTATTTCTTCTTGTGATAATTGTGGTATATCTGAGGGTTTTCTTTTGATGTGTGGGTTTTCCCTTCTGTCTTTGTTTTTTCTTTTGGTTCTCACTTTTTTCCAATGACCTGAGTCATCTATCTCCATCTCAGAGTAGCTTCCTTCTGATTCTGATGTTTGGTATGTTGAATTATCGCCTTGACTGTTCATCGCGACACTCTAGGTGTTCACTCATCGACTACTAGTACTAGACTGGACATTTTTTTTTTTTTTTTTATTTATTTTGGATTTTGAACGATTTCGGGCAAGGTCGACTAGTCTGCAGGTAAACAAACATGGGATTTGAAAAATATTTATATTGTTGGTAAAAGAGGAACTAGCAGTAGGTATTCTGGATTTAAACATTAAGTTAAAATGTTTTAGTTAGCTTCAAAAAGTACTACATAAAAATACTAGATAAAACCTAATTATTTTTGTCAATTAAATTGTGCTTTGGAAAAATTGTTATGTTCATATACCTACCTATTAATGAATTCAAAATCCAAAAAACATGCTGGAGGCTATGAATAATAAATTATACTTTCAAGAAAATCTTGAAGTTTAGTGAAATATTAATTAATATCAAACAGCTCTAACTTTTATTTGAAAAAGTAATATCCAAGGAAATATACTCCACCAATTTCAATCCACTAAAGTCCTTACCAGAATGAAAAAGTATTTTTACCTTCATATTAGTCGTATCATGCCAGAGGTGAAAATTAATCTTAGGATCTAATATACATGAAGATCACAAATGTTATGATGTTATTCAAATCAGTAGCATCGATAGAATAAGTAAATAAATATTCCCAATATTTTTAAAAATACTAAGGGTACTTCATTTACTGATATTGATTTCCATTAAATTTAAGTTGCACCAGTCATTAAAGACATTGACATTTTTTTGCAGTTTCCCATAATACCTATGTTAATGTTTGTATTGATTGAAATTACATCACCAAAAATCAAAATTTCTAAATGCACAATTTTAGTCCTGTGATCTTTTACAATTTTGCTCGCATTTTGTTTGTATGGTGTACATTTAGCCTTTTACAGGGGAGTTTTAAATATTCTGATTGAAGAAATAGAAACACATGCATTTTCTGCTTTTTTTATAATGACAGACTTTTGTTGAAGTTTTATAACTTTTATTAGGTAAACTTCTGTAGTGCCGAGGGATGAATAATGACAATTAGGTTGATGTTATACACTACTACCAATATGCTAACACACTCTCCTAGCAGAGATTTAATTGTGATTACACTGATTACAGAACTAAGTACATGAAAATATGAATATTTTGCAAACATTAATTTAAGAATTATATGTTGGAATACAGTATGAATGTTGTAATTAGAGAAATACAATACAATATAAAAAAATTATTGTTTATGAAATAAAAAAAAACATACGTGAAACGTTTCCAAACATTTAACATGAAACATTACTATGAAAATTATTTAAATTACAAACATAACGTGGTGTAAGTGAATACAGAGCATACAAAATCAGGCACAACATAAGTGTTGCTTTCAGTACCTCAAAAGCTAGTCTTTTTCAGTAAGCCAGCCAGCTCATCTTGGGAAGGACAATATTCAATGTTTTATCATCTTTGACTGAGTTCATCATTCACAATGTGAAATTCTATATCTATTATATCCAGTTTTACTCACTGTTGGATTTTTCTAAATATCCTGCAAAATAGGCATCACCCTATTTATCCATTTAAACCTCATACCATTTTATACAAAATTAGATTAAAAGTGGGTGGACATAAAATACAATAATAAAAAATGGATGAACTATTTATTATATTATATAACATCAGTAATGAAATAAAATAATAAATAATAAATAAAACAAAATATTAGAATTTAAATTATCTACCTCTATAATTAAAATTAAAGAGTCTAGCTTGATAAGAAGGTCAAATCTGCTCCTGACTCATTTGAGATGGTAACAAAGGCATTCTGTTTGGCATGGATAAAAACCCCTTTTCCCAAATTTTCAGACCCCCAGACCACCGTGAAGCAACATTTTGTGTTTTTCGGTTTTTTAACTATATCTTCATCAGTTTTTAAGATAATGAGATTTTTAAAAACCATAGCGCTACAAAAAACTAGCCGAAATTTTTTTGGCGCCAAATTGAAATTTTTGAAAACGTTTGAAAATTTCAAATTTATTTTTAAACAATGACTTACTTATCTCTGCAAAAAATATGATTATGTTGTGTATTTTTACTCAAAAAATATTTTAAAAATTGTGGAAAGTGGTGGAACCACCTCAAAAAAATAATAAATCACTTAAAATAAGTCTAGTTTTTTGCTAGGTTTTTTGCTCGTACAGCTTTTCCTATCCTATAATAAAATCAATAGTTTCATGTTCATCATATTCCAAGTAAAAAAATATATTGAAAACATGTAAAATATTTTTATCATCAGCACCATTATACAACAGTTAATCGATTTCTGAAGTCATAGCTTCCAGCTCCTGTGTACATATCAGGACTTGGAGGTCTGATGTTTGATTGTCAATTTCTCGTTATATAATGGTGCTTGTGTTAAATGTATTATACGTCATGTCTTCAATGTATTTATCCACGTAGTCAGTCCTTCAGTAAAATAGGATCCACATAGACAGCTAGGAACATCTTCTTTTCAGTTGTCTCGGTTTTGGAAATACACTGATCTCACTTTCCCCGTTCTAGTGGACTGAAACATAGTCACATGTATGTTTTGTTTGTAGAAACTTCAAAGTAAATTACTTTAAATAACAAAATTTAAAATTTCCACCCAAATTTATGATTGAATGGACTTTTTTCTTGGCCTAGTACCTATATGTATTTTTCATGTTAACTCTAATAAACAATTTTTTAATCCTGTAAATTGTATACTCGATTGTATAAGACTGAAACTGGAATTCAATAAATAAAGAAACCTATACTGTAGTAAGACGATTTTGTAGAAAAATCATTAATTGTTTATCAGTAAAACTAATATTGTTTACATTCATATTAAATGGATGTTGATTATTTCTGTGGTATGGTTAATCTAAATTTAACAGATATTGTTTATTATTATTTAAATACTTTATATAAATAAGTACAGATATATCAACAACAAATGTATTAAACATTGATTCATATATCTACATTGTCATATAGGTAGAGTGGATCATTGAAAACCTTGAAATTAATTATTAGGGTGAGCCAATAAAACTAACCTATCAAATTTATGGCTTAGAGCTTTTTTCTATTTTAAACAATTTGAGAAAAAATTTCTTCTGACATATTTTTGTGGGCTTATTAAATTATCTAAAAAATCATCCTTGGTTAGGGTTGATTTTTGTAAAGTCTAATATAAAGGTATATTAATGAGCCATGAAAGTCATATAGAATACAGACTATACAATTAAAAGCTGGTGATGGAATTAATAGTACCTAATAATATAATAATATGTTCAATATTCCTAAATCAAAACCTTGAATGATTTAAATCCATAGGGACTTTGCTTGTTGTTATATTGTCATTTGGTATTGACCTTTTATTTAAGTTATATATTTGAATTGATGAGGTCAATATAATCAGTAACATACAAATTAATCACTATGGCAACAGAAAATTCTCTACATTGTAATTATATTAGTATTGAAACATATAAAGTGATTCTTTTTTTAATTTCTTGGGAAATTAAACCACAATATTTTTGAAT
>CAJUYH010011817.1:0-10659 GCA_910591685.1 Galerucella tenella | reverse complement strand
TTTTTTTTTTTTTTTTAATAATTTTAACGAAGGATGTGATTTGCTTGATGGAAGTATAACAATTTAAGATTGTCGGCTGGCCCGACCCGAGCATTAAATATGCGTGGCGCTATTACGCTTGCCATCATAAAATAATAATATTAATAATATTAATAATAATAATAATAACCGTTGCATTATGAAAAAAAAATAAGAGAAAAATTATGTGGGTTAAGCTCGATGATAAATAATCAAATATGAATGATGGAGAAAAAATGAATCTCAGCGTAGTACTTGTTGTGCACGAGCGAAGGTATCGAAAGAAAGTTTTGTGAAGTAGCGCGTGCGAAATATCTTTAAATTACCTGCGCGTTGAAGGTACGTGACGTATCATGAGTATGAAGACCGGCAGATTTTCTTATTCACTTTAAAGTCTCACTCATTTGATGAAAAAAACCAAACTGACATATCAGCTGAACGACAAAATAATAATTGAATAAATCGCCAGATTGAAAATGCGAATTTTCGGAAAAATCTCAGCACCTATTTAAGTTTTATGTGAATGTTTGTTGTAAACAAGGAAAAAAACATACGGAAAATGAAAGGGAAATTGCTCGAGGCAACTTAAGATTAATAACACCGATTGTAAAGTTATACAATGTTATACTTTCTTTTTTTTTGTTTTTGTTTGAAACAATTCGCCATATCGAGGATTTTGCAGTCTGTTATCCGAGAAGAATGATAAATAATAGCTGCTTGAATATAATAACCACGTGATATTTATAGAGCCGGTCTCTGTGAGGTTGATGTACTATGATAATAAAGAAAAAACAATTTTTTTATTATTATTATTTTTCATAATTTTGACTTGCGCGCAAATGAATTACATTATTATATTTAATTCTTGATTGCGCTGAATCAATTTAACGTACAATTGTTTTTAACCAAAAAATAGTGATATAATCGAGGAGATAGCGTGATTTTTTTTTTTGATTCAGTTATTCAATTTTTCTTTTGTGATGTTGGTTGCTGTTATTTTTTTTTCTTCCTGTTTGATCTCTCTTGAATATTTCCGCCCATATTGCCATCAGGTGACGATATTTGTATGTGTTTATTAATAATGATCTTCTAGATTACGGTCAAACTCACCATAAATACAAATTAAAAGGAAAAAAATAATAATAATAACGATTATTCTCCAATAATTTGACAAATTTATATTGAATTTTTGTTAATTGATATGAAAAAGAATGGAAGCGCAATGATAAATTGTTAAGTCAATGTGACTAAAATATCACAGAGGAAAAATATATTATCGGAGAGGAAAAAATAATACACAAAAATAAAAGACTAACAATGTCTCAATTCTGATATGCATATATAGTGATAATTCAAATGTATTATATAGTTGACCGTACGAATGTGAAATTCATCAACAACTCTTTGGGTATTTGTGGCATATAGACGTTGAATTATATACGATGTCGGTGAATGAATGAGTGTATTTGAATGTTGTTGGTGCTGGTCACCACTTCTAGGTGATAAATGAGAATTATTGTTACGAGTAGAAGTTACAATATAACATTGAAACTTATCGATTAAACCTTTAAAATGCGTGCAGTCTGAGAATAACTCGTTTGAATGAAAAGAAATTTCAAATAATTAATTGACTTATTGATAATCACATTATCATTATTTTTTTGTATATATTTTTCATTTCAACAATTGCATATAAAATTTAGGTGAGATGGAAAAGTTTATGGATGAATAAAATTGCAAACTGTGTTCATTTTTTCCTTTTTTTTTTTCATTCATTCTCAAACGAATAATATGGCTCTGACGATACGCACGAATGATTATAATAATAAATTTGTAAATTATTGAATGAATTGTGAAGTTCCGGGTTGCCCAGGGTAAAACAAAATGTCACGAGATCAGTAAACGAAAAATAATAAACAGCGCCCGATGAAAGAATTTTTTGATATATTTATCAAAATATTTCAACATTGAATTGTAAAAAAAAAAAAGAAAAAAAAAAGAAAAAACAAACCAAAAAACAATAAACAAAAATATTTCTCAAATGTAATAAGTAAAATGTGTGCAGATTGATCAAACAAATATTGTGCATGATGGACAGGAGAGGTATGCAATCTAAATTATAATTATTAATTTACATTTGCATTCGTTGTGCAAAAGAAAATCGCTTCGATGAAAAAAAAAAAAAAAAAAAAAACCAAAAGAAAAAGCAAGCTTAACGAATAAGTGATTACGATTGTTCATCAACAATATATAACAATATTGAAGAAAAAAAAATACAATGTGTTTGATTGCTGGACAGTTAAATGAACATGTATTAATATTGTGTAACCTCGTACGAGATATATGTCTATTAAAACATATTTATTGTCGAAAATTTTGTTTAAAATTGTGTTTTACATAAACCTCTATTCCTCTAACAAAAACTAATATATTCGGTAGGTAAACGATTCGCCCAGTACTTTTATTTCCTTTATACAAGTAAATCAAATGAATCATTCTAAATACATCAATATCGTCATCCGCCAAACTAATCGTTGGAATTAAATTAAATATAGTTGTTTATCAATAAAAGGTGTAAAAAAAAAAAAAAGGTGACTAAAGTAATGAAAAATTATGGGATTAAATTTGAATGTAACGAAATAAAATTTTAATATTCTGTTAATTTTTACATATCTATTTCCTTTTTGTTTTCATTTGCACTCGCCGATTCTTGCCGAGCCTTTGATTTTTATTTCCACCTTTCACTCTACCTGGTTTATTTGGTTTTCTGTATTCGGAAACGTCAGCCGCACTCTCACGTGTATTCAGTTTACTACCACGTTTCTTTCCACCAAATCCAAACTTTGAATTCTTCATTTTTTGTTTCATTGGAAGTGTTCGTTTATTATTATTATTATGCATATTGTTTTTACCGGGCGTTTTACCTGACATTTTCTTTTTATCATCCAAGAAATCGAGATCTTTTCTCACGCCCTTACGATATTTCTTTACCTCATCCAGCATCTTTCGTTTCTCCGCATGTTTTTTCAACGTTGCTTCAATTTGCATTTGTTTTCCAACTTTACGCTGCTGCCTCAACTGCCGAACTTTTTCAGATCGCTGTGCAGCCATCTGTTTCTTCTGCAATGTTTCACGAACTTTGTGCATGTGCTCGTCAGTCTTGGCCATTTGCGCAAAATAATCATCTGGTCGCAATGTAGGTTTACCAAGTTTTTTCAATCTCCCAATGCCATCAATCACTGCTGCTTGTGCCTGTCTATGAAACATTGTTTCTCTTTTAAAATCATTCAATACCGGGTCTTCACCTGGTTTATATTGCGGTAATTTTTTATTTCCCTTCGCTTGTTTCGCACGTCTATCTTCCTGATCTTGCATTTGTAATGCCAACTCTGGGGCTAATGGCGCAGGTGCATTGACAATATCCAACCGTTCAATCCACGGTAATTTCAATTTTATTTCATTCAATTTTTGCTTCATTAATTCCTGCAAGAACATGTAAAATATGAAATGAAATAGTCACAGTGAAGAATCAATTACAAGAACAATGCTCTCGTTCATAATAATAATAAATCGCTCAATTAATATTACCACATTGTTCTTGCTCTGTTTTTTTTCTGATTCAATGACAGCATTTAGTCCAGGTTTCAATAATCCTTGTGCAAACGCCTCTCGCAACTAAAAACCACGTGAAAAAAAAATGAGGTTATGTCGAAACGAAATTAGTTATTTTGTATGTGTTTAATAATTTTACTTACATCATCATCCGAAGAGTAATCCGATTCAGAATCATCCGTAGACATATTTCTGATATATTTTTGTTTGTTTATAGAAATTATCTTTGTATATATGCTAAGAGTACGCACTTATTTATCGTGTATACAGAATTACAGAGTTAAAAAATGTGTGGTGCGCTGAGAGCACGTTCTAAATGTGTATCCTTCTATTCAGTCAATCCAGTGGTGCTCAGTGGCTTCGCTAACCATTAGCTGGAATGTCACGCTCCTATTGGTCATTGTGATTTCATACCTGTCGAGCATAGAGCGCACGATGTAATATTTTTTTGGAATACTCTGAGGTGGAATTTTATCGCGATACCTTGAACATTTAAATAAACCAAATAACTCTAACGATATGAACTGTGCATATAGTAAAGTGGAGATGTTGAAAAAATATATATTTATTTCATTTAACAGATCATAATATATTACATGCTTCATAATAATTCATCTATGCTAGTAGTATTTAATAACATTCGTGTTTTTTCTTGGATACGTAGCATCCGCGACTTCATTGCCTTCATTAATTTTATAATTAATTGCATTTTTTTGTTTCGATTACGTAAACAATGTCGCATTATTTCAAGTTTTTGTTTCAAATTTTCTTCTCTGTTGTATAGTTGCAAATAGTTTAGTGATGCTTGTGTAGATGCATCGGAAAACGATCTTTTCTGAAATAGATTAGGTGTAAATACATTCTCTATCAATAATGGGAAATCAAATTTTATATTTATATTTTGCACTTACTTGACTAGATAGATTTGATGTTGGTTCCAATAATGGTGTATTACTGCTGTTGACAATCAGAACGTTACTGTGTTTCTTTTCATTATCAGAAATTGAATTTTCGCTCAATGATTCAGAAGAATTTATCGGTGTCGTTGGGCTTGTGAGAATGTCATTAGCTACAGTTTCTTCGGTTGCTTGTTCCTAACATCAAAAATGATACATGATATAATAGGGAAAAAAAATTATTATTAAACACGTATAAAATATATTTAATCGCTATTTTTTCTCTATTGCATTTCACCAATGCAATATTTTAGCAGTGAAGTACAGAAAATATTTTGCAAAATATATTTGCTTTTAACAATCATGCCAAACAGTTTTCGAATAAAAATATAATATTTATTGCCTAACAAATTGTTTTTATTTTTAGAAAATAATGTTGACTTGACAAAATTGCTCTTTTCATACTCACTGTCGTTAATTCAACCGGACATTCCACCACCGCATCATTAAATAGTGTTGGTACAGCATTTTTATGAATATATTTCCTTGGTGGTACCTTTCGACGTAAAAAATATTCGGGTAAAAAATGTTTGCTACATACGTAAGTGTACAATGTAGGAGTATTATATAGGTCCGGTGGTATTTCTTCTAACCACTTTGCCAATAGCCCGGGATTCTTCAATGGAAAACTGCAAATACATATTATTAATAAGTTAATACAATATATATATATGTAAATTTGCCCAGCGATAGTAACTATTTTATTACAAATTTCGTCATACTTATGAAAAGAAATTTTAGTGTTTGGAGTCCATATTGTTTTGCAATTTTTTATTGTGCAACATTTGACCATTGTTTTTGTCTTCTTTGTTTTACATCAAAACTGAAACCAACAAAAAAAAACCCAGAAATATATAAATATATATATATATAAAGATATCAATAAATATTGCGATATATCTAGCAAATAAAGTGTCTCAATCCAACATTTCAGATGAGGTTAGGTAAATATGTATTCACCTGAAAATAAATTGGCTCATATTTCAAAAAAATAATGTCATATATACATATAATATAGATATTCTACATATTCATAAAGTTCACTGACCGATCAAATTGAAAGAGTAGATAATAATTATACAGAGATAGTCAATGTATTCATTGGATTGCTTATTATATTCGAGACAATTTGTGAACTCGTAATACAGTACACAGAGTATATACGCCTGCAATAAATATATATAAAACACTCATGTACATATATGCACACATGGATAAAGAATCCATTACCTCACATATATTCTTCTATTCATTCAATTGTTTGTATTTACCCCCCTCGTCCAAAAATCTCTGCGTTTTATATATATTAAAACATATATACACACACACACACATATATATATATTTATATATGTCGGCAAGTAAGAAAGTATAGAGTAGGCAGAGGTGCTCTCTCTTGATATATACTGGCGTGTATTCACCGACTAATTCCGAACGTACAGCAAAACTGCCGAGAGTCGTCGCGACGACAAACTGTGACGAGTATCATGGCGGATATAGATACGGAACCAATGTCACGATTACTAAAAATTGCCAACAGATTCAACTGTTTCTATTTATCAGGTATATTATTATCAATATAAAAGGTATTTTATAGTTTTGTGGATTATTAATTGGTCAATTCTGTATATTACAAAACAATTATAACGGCTAGAATTGCGTTTGTGTATCCTTTTTGGAGTGTACGTCAAGAGATATTGATTTCGAGTTGTTGTTGCTTCGTTTTGTAGTATACCGAACAATGAAAATCCGTGAAATTATTTGAAAATGTCACCAATTATCTTATCAACATATTTACGAATAAGTCGTTTATTATTTATCTCGTCAAATAATTTTTGCATATTTTATTGGCATTTCATAATGATAATGATGACTATGATCGATTATAATGATAATAATGATGATAAACATTAATATAAATACTCTTTTGTTTGTATTGGACACGTGTCAAATGTTTTTCTGTTTATGAAAAAAGAAATACAATTTAAAGTTATAAATAAGTACTTGATTTTATGACTCAAACTAATTCACTTTGATTTGTAAAATGATGATGATACAATTCGATGTCAATTGATATAATACAACAAATCTTATGATGATATTGTGTGAGAAAGGTACATCAACTATACTTTAACTGTCATGGTTAAAATATAATGATAGAAACTTGAGCTGCACAGTAATGTCTACTTTGAATTTTTTATTTCGATTCAAATTAATTGAACAATCATCACGTTAAAGGAGTTATTGAACAAATAATAATATTTATGCAATGAAATTTGTTGAATATTGTAGGATTTCGCACCGGCGAATGCAGGGCATTTGTGGTCGATGGCCAACAGGTCGGCCTTGTGAGGCCAGATGTTATGAAAGAGCTCTTAAATTACCCCCAGGTATGTTTATCAACACTTATATAATTATAAAAAATGATAAACGCTCAAAAATATATATACTTCGTGTAATCTCTCTGCATTGTGTTCTCCAGGTATTCCATATTCAACCAGATTGTGTACAACTTAATCCAGCATTTAGAGGATACGCAGAGAGAAGTGCACGAGTTAATGAAGTATTGCAGGAATGGAGAGCTGGTGGAAAATTTATAACTCTCCGAGGTTGGAGAGAAGAATACTATGAAGTTCGTGCTCAATTCAATACTTCACCTCTTTTTAAAATGGATCGATCGGCTACATGTAAATATTTTAATAATATATCAATGCAATCGTATGAATTTATATAATTGAATGACAGAGAAAGAAAGAGAGTAATTGAGTTATTGATCGCAGGTTTATTTGGAATACGTAAATATGGGATAGATATTAATGGATACGTAATGGATCCTGTGAAGGGATTGTCAATTTGGCTACAGAAACGCAGTCCAAACAAACAAACGTGGCCATCATATTGGGACAGTATGATAAGCGGCGGTTTGAGTGTCGGCTTTGGTATTCATGAGACTGCGATAAAAGAGGCGGGTGAGGAAGGAAGTATTCCACAAAATTTACTGGCAAAGCTCAAAAGCGTGGGTTGTGTTTCATTATTTTTCGAGAGCGAGAGAGGATTATTTCCCAATACCGAGTTTGTTTATGATTTGGAATTACCCCCGGACTTTGTGCCAAGTAACAGCGACGGCGAAGTTGAAACATTTGAATTATTACCGGTTAATGAGTGTTTAGAGAGGATATTATCGCCCCATTTTAAAACAACCTCTATTCCTGTTGCTCTTGACTTTCTAATTAGACACGGATATATTACTCCGGAGAATGGTGAGTGATTTTAATGGTTGTATACAATTATTTTTGCGATTGTCCTGTGAAAATACTTGAAGTGTTTGCTTTTAATTGTGTTTACAGAACCAAACTTTATCAAAATTGTGGAGTTACTTCATATACCTCTCCAAACCATGTATAGTTACGTGCCGCAACAAACGAATCATAAAATAGCAGCCAATGGTGAAACGAACGAAGCTCTATAATGAGTTAGGTTAAAACAAAACAATAGACACTAATTTTGAGCGATTGGATGCTATGAATACAATAACTTAAGCAGCTATATTCCTTCTTATTCCCTCAGTACGACATACCAATGATGTGGTATACAACACTCAGAAATATTTATTGTTAGAATATTATTTTTTTTTCTTCCCATTCGCCGTTGCCAATTATATTAATGTTCACTACAATCAATTTAATTTGTTTATTTTACAGTATGAAATTTTACACGCATTTTTTGATGTAAAGTTACGAAGATTAATTTAAACTACAATGTTTGTTTTTTTTTTATCATCAAATTATATATTCCCATGAGGAATAGAATACTTCCATTACTGTTTATTTCAATGTTGTCTTATTAATTAGTTTATCGTTGGATATAAGATGAAATAAAAAAAACTCAAAGAATAGATTGAATACAAAGGAAAAAAAAAATAATAAGTGAAAAAAGAAGTAGACTTAAATTGAATATGAATAACACGCATTGTTCTGACGCCAGTATGAGCACAAACATCCACATACACACACATTATCTTACATTCCAACAGGATTGAAAAATAAAAATAAATCATGTCTGTGACACATGATAATAATTTCGTATTATTATAATTTTAAAATGTATTTGTCAAGTAAATGGTATTAATTGTGTTCGTGAGGTGCCAACATTATTGTACTTTTGTTTCTTTCATCAATTTGTTAGAGATTATCAACATTATTTACAAATTAAAAATTTACATACGCTGTCAATGAACAAAAAAAATTATTATTATCATTATGAAATGTCCGGAAAGCACAAAATAGTTTGGAGTTTTCATACTGGCATTCGCGTTTAAATTTGTTGTCGCCATTTGAAATTGAGGTAATTGAATTGTGAAAACAAAAGAAAGGCATTCATTCGTGGTAAAACTTTGTACTTATTTCGATATTCAATATATACTAACACATTAAACATATTTGCGATAAAGTGTAACAATTAATTTTCAACTTTGGGTTTGAAGTATTAACACAATAATGTGTACTTATTTATTTCTTGTTAATCTGAACTGAGCAAGTGATCTGATATATAGAAATTACGCAGAATTTTTGTGATGCAAACATTTTATTATTATGACTTGACTATTCAATCATCAATAAATAAATTATACAACCATGTACGAGTAAATAAATTGTATAGTGCTTAGCATTTATATTTATAGTATAATATTATTAGATAATAATATTGTATGAATATATGAAAATGAAATTTAATCTAATTCCAATAATGTAACGAGACAAAATTCCTTTGTAATAATCTACCAGTTTTTTTTTTTCAACTCTTGAAACTTATGAGCATCAGATGATGAAAAATTGTTAATGACCCGCCATAAAGACGACAGAATTCATCCAAGTCCAAATCCACATTGTGTTTAAAATACCCAATAAATTCCAATCAATACCTGATAAACTTTATAATTACTGCATCATAATTGGGCATGCCCAATTAATTATTTGGCTATTACACCCTTGATAATTTTTCATACACAGCTCTCATGTGCATCTGCCAAGTCTACATCACCACATGATGAAGGTATTGTTAAAGTTCAATTACTGTTTATCATAATGTTGAACAAATATAACATAAAATTAAGGGCATGATGAATAAAATTGGTTGATGTGGCATCCGAGTTATGGCCGACAGTCGCCATAATGTTACTTTCTAAAAATATTTCATATGGAAGAGTGTCAGAAAAAGGCACCGAATCTACAACGAACTCAAACACTGAATTATCATTGAAATTATAATGAACTGAAACAAATTCACATGAAGAAATTATTAATGGAAAAAAAAAAAAAAAAAAAACATGGCGATGTCCAAGAGATTTACGTTAATAAGCAATGAATTTTATCGATTGTATATTTTTATTTTTTGTAGAATAAAGCTGCATAAAATACATTTTTTAGTTCTATCTCTAATCACATAATTCTATTTCGTTTCCATGGCATACTTTAAAATCATACTTTTATTAAGGCTGCTTTCATCAATAATGATTATTTTTGTAATGTATATATTATAACATAAACAATAACAATAAGATAAAATTAATCTTGAATCAATTAAACATATAAATCCTCTTAAACGATTAAATAGCAAAGTTTGAAAAATACTGCAAGGCACAAGTTGTTGTAGTAGCATGATTATTCACAAAATTGAAAAAATTGCACGCTAATTTGTACATTAGTCAGTTGAAACTCTTGTACTATTGTTCAATATTTATTCCATCCACACAATTAGCAATATTGCACTCAAGAATTGTGCGCATTTTCAAATAATACCGTGAAAAAAAAGAAAAAAAATTTTTTTTCATGTATTATTCATTTCTTAATAATATATGCATATCTAAAAAAAATTCATAAATAGTATATGCCTTGATTATTGCACGTGAATGTATGAGAGATATCAAAAGAACTTCACATGATTAATAATAATTCATGCATCAAGTCAACGATTCAATTGTAAATAGTTGCATTGGCAATAATCGCCATTGTTTCAATTAAACACAAAAATAATTTGGTAAAAATTCTAAATATATATATATATATATATATAT
>CAJUYH010011816.1:0-10660 GCA_910591685.1 Galerucella tenella | reverse complement strand
CATATTGTTCTGTTCGATTTTGTTCATTGAAAATATATAAATCTTCAAATTTTTTTCTGTCCCTTTCATTTTTTTATAATTTAGGACCACTTAAATGTATGAAGACTTAAAAACCAGTAAACACAACCTACCGACCTTACAACCGATGCTGTAAATGAACAATAGTATATTAAGTATCAAGAACAGTAAGGGTTGTTTACCGGTCGACAGCAATGTTTAGAGGCTGAGACCGGTATTACCCTTAAAGTTCGAAATGCTTATACCAATTTTTGCGCGATCGTATTGAAATATTCGAATTTCGAATAAAATAATTTAAAATTTCTTCGAAATGAACGAAATGTCAAAAGTGACATTTATACTCCTCGATCAGTTTAAAATATGATTTGCATTTTGGTGAAATTGTTTTCATGCTTTTTATTACTTTTTATATTGTCCTGTTCGATTCTGTTCATTGAAAAAATATCAATCTTCTTATTTTTTTTGTTTCTTTTGTGTAATGAATGAAGTAATATATTATTTAGGACCGCTTAAATGTATGTAGGGCTAAGACGTAGTTTACTTACCGACGTCTGAACGGTAAGTAAATCACTTACCGACGTGTTAGACTTAGAAACCAGTAAACACAACCTACCGACCTGACAACTGATGCTGTAAATGAACAAAAAAGATCAATCGCGCAGAAAAATATTTGACAGCTTGCAAATTGGAAGGTTATCCTGATAAATGATTTGAACTGTTTTGTGTGATTCTATGTGAATATATTCAAATGCAGTCTTATCATGCGGGTTGTACTATTCAACAAAGACACCGTTTTTGTATTCTTTTATTGCGTTTAATCATAACTCCCAAATAAAATCCGTAAGATGAATAAGACAGACTTATGCAATTTTGACGGGAGAAAAAAGGATATATGTACTCAGTTTCCAGCGATTCTTTCACCAGCGAAGTTTTTATTCAAATGTCAGTTTTGTGACTTTGACAATTCAAAGTGAAAATATGAATAATAAGAAGCAATTTTCCGGTTTTTGCATCCTCAAGCAAAAAAATTGTATTTAATTTGATGAATTATTTCAGGAATGGATGGAAAAGTGTAAATTTGTCAACCAGTGAACAGGAAACATCAACCATCATTCTTTTCTCAGGGTATATTTGTAATCTCACATTTTGGTCACCTCTGTGTCTTATGATTTGATACATATGGTTATTGACCTCTGAACCTTTAATAAGTTTTGCTTTCTCGATTATTATGAATTCCATTATTCATCAGTGACTATGAAGAATTGAAAATTATTACCACCACCAAGATTCGAACCTCTTCATTCCACGCAGTTATACTAATTACATACTCACCATCGTGAATAAAAGCCATCATTATATGCTTGTTGGATAATATACTACTACTTATTACCACTACACAATAATTGTTATGTAAAAATAAGAGATGTATTTGAAGTAATCATTTTCAGTTATTCTCAGTGGATGTCATTATACCTATTGCCCTTATATTTCTGTTCAATCTCACAAGTACATTTCTTGTAAATAATGAGTAGAGATCAAAAACTGGAGTTCAAAAGCGAGTGTGGAACATTATTTAGTTCTGAAGTGTATTTTTTGTAATACTTTAGAGTTGTGTTTCAAGTACGAAAAAATACAATCCAAATAAATACTCTGGCAAGCAAGTTAACTGAATTTCTTACACAATATGGGACAAAACAATGCTGTTTCTACTCAGAAACTATTGTTCCGTTTTCCACCCCGATGGCAAGCTTAAACGTAATTGCTGGTCCATTATAAGATCAAAGATTAAACTTATAGTCGAGGAAACGGGAGAGAAATTCTAATACAGGATATAAGGGGAGGTATAAATCATGCATCAATAGTTGAAAAGTGAATCTCTTCTACTTTTAGACGTAGAACGTCATGTTAATTGGAATGGGAAAGGTGATAATGATACTTATTTTATGCTACTCACAACATAAAATATTATCATCTAGATTCAGATGACCTCAATAGATCTAAAAAGGTCCCAGAGGAATAGGCCAGATACCGAAGTTTGAATTCAGTGATGCATCACAGGAGATATGCAGGACGTATTCCTTCGCTTCACCTATTGAGAAACACACAAGCTTTTATGATAGTTTTGGTCAAATATTGCTCACAACGCAATTAGTTTCGATGCATTCAGTACAGCGAGTTAAGACATCTCATCCTTGTGACTTCTTGTGCTCTTGGCTGCACTGTTTATGTGAAGAGGTTGTGCTTCCCAAAAGTGGTTCCGCAAAAACCTTTTTGAATGAAGGGTCTCCTGATCTCTTTAGTCCCAGAGATTTATATATCCAGTGAGTCAGTGCTCCACATTTGACGACCTTTATATATACCAATGTATGCCTGTGCTTCGTTGGGGTGTAGTGAACGGTGAATCATCATTTGACTTATACTCAGTTCTAATATTTCGCAGGCTAGCGGATCCTAGGGCCTTTGACCAGGAGTAAGCGAATCCTAGGGTCTTTTGACCAGGAATTTGTATTTAGGCACGTAATTTCATCAATGGCCCAGTCCAGCATTTCACTTGTGAACGTGAACTTTTTTCCTCATTCTCTTGTTAACCAGTTTTCGCTTTTAACAGCAATATGTATCTTACTTGAATCCTCTGAGATAAGCTAATCTCCGGGTTTTTTGACCAGATGTTTGATGTTCAGGTACGTGATTTCAGTGCGTCTTATAATTTGTTTGAATCCATTTAGATACGGTGGACTGCCTTTACCAAAATTTTTTCAATCAGTTTTTGACCTGTACAGATCAGATGTAAGAACATGCTGAGAATGTCAGTGTTATCTAACTGTGGGACAGACAGACACCCTCTTATTCGAGGATGTTTGCCACTTGGTATAGTATTTTTGACTCCAGGTACTGTTTATTGGCCAGTTTTAGATCCATCAGTGTATAACGCCAGTGTTTCTTCACAACTTTATTGTTTCATCCCACCTTCTTTGGCTGGTTGTTGTATGTTTGATTGTTGTTAATTTTGTATGTTATCACTTTTAATTGGAAGAAAAAAGTTAGGGATGATATCTGCTCTGAACACCAATATTACCTACCATCAATCACTACCTTCCATGACCAAGCTATATTCAGTTTCCGAAGAAAATTATTTGGTTATCGTATAATATACAGGCGCGTAAGATTGTGAAAGGGTGTCAGCGTTGGCAAGTGGGACTTAGCATCAACCCCACTAAAACCATCCTGATAGCCTTCACTAAGAAAAGAAAACTCCACCTCAAAACCATAAAACTTGATGGGAACAAGATTGAAGGGAGACAAGAAGTACAATACAAGTATCTAGGTTTAACTCTAGACAGTAAACTCCTGTGGAACAAACACGTGAAGGAGATTAAATACAAGGCAAAAATGGCTATAAGGGTGTGCAGAAATCTGGCAGGAAGAAACTGTGGCTGTAACCCAAAAATCCTAAGCTGGATGTACACTGCCATAGTGAGACCAATCATCACTTATGGAGCCATTGCGTGGAGTAGTAGAACTAGCCTATTAACGACGAGAGAAAACCTCTCCAAAATTCAAAGACTAGCCTGTATATGCATTACAGGAGCAATGAGAACATGCCCAAAGGCAGCCATTGAAGTGATTCTCAACCTCACCCCTTTACATATGGTGGTGGAAAGTGTTGCAGAAAGAACAAGATACAGACTAAGTGAAGAGGGAATCATTAAAAAAAAACACCTCATCACTTCTTAGAAATCAGACAACCTGGGACATGCCACAAGACGGTATGATGAAAAAGTATAACTTTTCAAAGAAATTAGTTACGGAAATGAGCAACAAGAAGGAATGGGATCCAAATACCATTACCAGACTTGGAAAGAATGCCATTCAATGATACACAGACGGCTCAAAAGCAATAGAAGGAACTGGGATAGGAGTGTTCGGGCCAGGAACCAAACACTCTGAAAGCTTGAGAAAAACCCAAAGTATCTTTCAAGCGGAAATCCACGCCATAAGAAAGTGCGCCCAGTACAATATTGATTAAGGATACAGAAGAAGAAGGATTATCATAATGTCGGATAGTCAAGCAGCCATTAAGGCACTGAGCTCTTGTGTAATCAGTTCCAAAATGGTGTGGGAATGCCTAGACAAACTCAATGAAACAGCCGAGAACAACATAGTCACCTTACTATGGATTCCAGGACACACTGGAATAGAAGGAAATGAAATAGCAGATGAACTAGCAAAGAGGGGGACTGAAATAACTTTCTGGGGGCCTGAACCCTTTCGCGGAATCAGCCCCAATGTAATATTGGGAGAAATAAGTAAAGCCAAGAAAAAGAGAAGATCTGACCATTGGAAAAATCTAGTAGGGCTTATACAATCAAAGACTCTTCTGGGTGACTACAACCTGTTGAGATCAAAAGAATGCATAAGTCAAAGTAAAACTGCGCTAAGAGTTTTAACAGGGATCCTAACGGGACATTGTCGCCTGAATGGGCACCTGAAAAAGCCCAAAATAGTGGAGGAAGAAGAATGCAGATTTTGTGGAATGGAAGAAGAAACCTCCATCCACATACTTTCCAACTATACAGCACTTCAGAATCCTAGAGCACAGCACCTGGGAGATTACTGGATAGAAGAGGAACATTTGCCTAAGCTAAAGCCTGCAGACATCCTAAAATTCCTCCGGGAAATAGGACTAAAGGAACTACTAGTTTCTGAGACTCTCCTCAGAAACTGAGTAGAAGTGAGGGGGCACAATAGATCTTTTAGGTCTCAGTGAATGTCACCCCAAAAATCACACATAGCGTTGGCATTAAAAATTGTGTTTGATATCAAGTGCTGCCAATTGCTCCAGAATTTTGGAGTAACCATGATTGGTAATTACCTCATACCAGTTCTGAATACATTTGAGCTTCAGGTTCAAAAATGCAATACGTCAATATTTAGGCGTTTGGACAAAATCCTCATGGCTATTTCAGGAATTGTCTCACTATTTATTTCGTAAATTCTTGTTTCCTGTGATTGCTTTTCAAAAGTACAATATTTATAACTTATGTTAGTAACATCGCTATCAATTACCTAAATAAGTCACATGTATGATATTATTCTGTTCAGATTTTCGCGTTTCACTCAACTCTAGATTAACTCCAACACTGGAGGCTTTCACTCAAAAGCCCAGTCCTGCATTTTGTGTGTAATCGAAAATGTTTCTTCTTTTCCTTACTCGTAATATTATTTACTTTTGTAAACCACTTGTCGCTTCCAATTTCAAAGCAATATATATGTTACTTGAATCCTTTGCGGTCTTTGTTATAACGTTCCTGTACGAACCAAATATTACATTGGGTTTCCGCTTTAATCATTTCAGCTGCTTGAAAATAAGAAATAGTAAATTGCTCATTATGTCCTTTTGTCTTATAATTCATTTCATTCTCTTTTGAATGGAACAAATTAAGGTCGACGTCGGAGTGAAATAGTAATAAATATTCAGTTACTATTTTAATTAAAAAACTTATTTTACTCTTTTGGAATGGTTTCGCTTGAAAGTATAGCTTTTTAAAATTCAAAATTTTTTCTCCAATAGAATATATCACGTGATGAATAATAATACATAAAATTTCCCATCTTTCATGCCACATCATTTTTCTATTTTAAAAATGGAAAATATCGTTCATCTGTTTTCAATGCGATCTGAAACTTCCGTGAACCAAACTTTACGCCTAGTCAAATTATAATCTCCATTCTTTGGTGTTGCAGTTCCGTAATCAACTGAATCTATTTTCGAATGCCGTATATTTCTACAAAGTATTGGATTCTTGGTAGAAATACTTTTATTTCTGTTCTTTTTACTGTTTAAAAGCCGTTTGTGCACCATTCTATGACGTTATTGTGCTGTATTCCCAAATCCCGCCTTTGGAATGAAATTTTTCACAAAACTACATCTTTTTTTATTCCAAGTATATTTGGTATAGTCAAATTTTTTGAAATATTTGTTTATATAGAAAAGTACAGGGTTATTCATTATAAATTACCACACCCCCTATCATCGTTATTATCAATTTTAGGAAAGTTGTAGATTACAGAAGTTGTTTGGTTACAGCTGAATTTTCCTAAAATTCCATCAAAAGTTCAGTAGCGTGCAGATTTAAGGGGTTAGAAAAAATAATAGATCTTTTTTAAATGGGACACCCTGTATATTTTTCCATTTTTTTCTAACTTCAAAAATATATAATATGTAACCCGTACCTTGTACCGTTTTTGAGTTATGAAATGCTGAAAATTTGAGTTTTAGTAATTATTGTAAATATGAAAAAGATGATTCATCAAAGTAAGCTATACTATGAGAATGACAACTAATATGTTTGATGATTAACATTTCTCAGATAAAGTGATTGAAATGATTCACAGAGAGGTGAAAGATTTTATTAATAATAATAATATACAAGTGCTTAAAGCGAGGATTCAACTTGAAAACTCAAAAACGGTACAAGGTAGGGGTCACATATTATATATTTTTAAAATCAGAAAAAAAAGACCATTCCAAAAATGTAAAAATATACAGGGTGTCCCATTTAAAAAAGAATTAATATTTTTTGTATCCCCTTAAATTTGCACGCTCCTGAACTTTTGATAAAATATTGACAGAATTCAGCTGTGGCCAAACAACTTTTATTCGAGACTTTTTTTCCTAAAATTAATAATAACGATGATAGGGGGGGTTGATGTAGGGGTCTCGGGTCTAGCATACTTCCAGAGATGAAAAAAAATTTTTTTCACGGAAATGTATTGGTGGATGATAATTTTTGAATTTACCAAAATCAGCCATCCCCACCCCTTCCCTAGGGGGGGATGGGGGGGTCGACACCGTGAAAAATTCTTAAAAATGAATTTTTAAATATGGAATCAAATTCTACGTACTTTTTCACGTATAACCCTAAAATTTCATTTCAACAACTTTTTTTTTTAAAAGTTATGCGGAAAAAATGTTTTAAAAAAATTGATAATTCCATAAATATAAAAATCTTTATTCCGTCTTTACGAATAAAAATACAAATTTGAGATTTGGCATATGTATATTTAACAGAATCACTAAACAAAATAACATAACTAACCATCCCCATACCCCCCTATGGGGGGATGGGGGGTTGTCACCTTCAAAAATTCGTAAAAATGAATTTTTAAATATGGAATCAAATTCTACGTATTTTTTCACGTACAACCCTGAAATTCCATTTTAACAACTTTTTTTTAACAAAGTTATGCGGGAAAAATGTTTAAAAAAAATCGATTATTTCATAAATATAAAAATCTTTATTCCGTCTTTACGAATGAAAATAAAAATTTGGTATTTGGCATATGTATATTTGATGGGATAAAATTTGCGATAAAATAAATTATATGCAAATATCATACCATAGGGGTAGAGGGTGGGGGTGAGTTTGGGAAATATTAGGGTTGGGGTAATTTTGAGTGTGTCATAAAATTCCACACCCTATGTTAAGTATGTATGCCAATTTTCATATTTTTTTCTCGTAAACTTTTATTGTACCATATTTTTATTTAGACCTAGACTTTTGTATGCAATGCTTTATTGAATTCACTACATAAAAGGTACTCCTTGTTGAATTCGATAGAACATTCCAATTTCAAGATTTTCCACTTTTTATCAAAGTAAGACACTTTTTTAAGCTGTCTTTTTTCAAATAGTTCCTACTCCATAGAGTAATAAATAAGAGAGATGTTATACGTGTAGTGTTTTGTGGCACAAAGTTACCACTAGCGCCTACCTTGGCTACTGGTACGAACTAGCACTCAAGACGCGCGCTTTTCGAATTTTCAAGCTTTCAGCATACGCGTAATATTATACAATATTTGCTGTTGAATGATTTTGCACTTCAATATTTGTTTTTTAGTCTGTCAAGTCAAGTCTTCAAAGGATGAGGAATAACATTATTGTGCTAAATCATTCAGCTGCAAATATTGTATTAGAATAATATTATAGGAAATTACGGTAGGAGAATGAAAAACCCTTTGCAAGTTAGAAAATATAATATTATTAATTCAACATCTTTCATACAATAAGATATCCAAAATAACATACAAAAACAGTCAATACCTACCTGAATCTGAATTGGAATGGAAATTGTACTCTGTTTAGAAAGGATATGATGCAAATTTTGTCAATCTAAATGAGTCTGTAAAATTAGTTTTAACAAAGGGATCTTGCCGCAAATAACTCCTTTTATTTTTAATAAGTAAAGTTCATTATTTCAAACCATTTATGACTTCGTTTAATATCTAGATCAGGAAACTGAAAAAAAACTTATTTTTTTTATTTTTTTGCAGTTATTCAATTGACGTACCCATTTAAACAATTTGGCATCTTGAAACACACACCAATATTACAGAGCAAGCACACAAATACAGTGTTCAAAATATTAAAGCACTTTTTCACATAAGTAATAGGTTAAGTACCTACAATAACATCCTAAATGACATTGATATAAATACAGTGATGGGCAAATGTGTGGAACCAATGCATATCTCTGGAATCATTAGAGATATTAAAATGAAATTTAGAAGGTGGATACTAAAGTAGATTGCCTATTTGTTTTAATATTTTTTAACAATTTTGAACATTTTACCGGAAGTAATGTCGATTTTAAAATTTGCAATGGAACACCCTGTGTATTATTTTAGTTTCTGATGAAACATTTTATAACGAATACAAAAATATAGCGTTCGATGATTTTTATTTCAAAACCTACCGACATTTCATCACAGATGGATTGGAAGAAGAGGTACTTATGAATGGCCTGCACGTAGTCCCGACCTTAATCCACTAGACTATTTTCTGTGTGATTATTCAAAGTCTAAGGTTTATGTTGATAGACCGAATAATTTGCAAGAATTAGCTGCTACAATAACTCAAGAGATCCAGAGAATTCCACCAGAAGTAATAGCTAATGTTACTAGAGAATTTACAAACCGACTTGCCCATTGTCAAGAAGTAAACGGTGCTCAGTTTGAACATCTAATACATTAATTGTAGTTTAGTTGAGTTTCAATGTTTTGAAAATCACTTAGTTCCAGTTAATAATTATGATCATTTCTTTAATGGATATTAGATTTTTCCTTTCCTTAGTTACTTTTCTGTTAATATCTCGGTAGGTGTTGAAATAAAAAATATCGAACCCGATATTTTTGTATTCGTAATGAAATGTTCCATCAGAAACTAAAATAATATACAGGGATTTCCATTGCAAATTTTAAAATCACTTCCGGTAAAACCGGAAGTTCAAAATTGTTGGAAAATATGAAAACAAATAAGCAATCTACTGTAGTTTCCACCTTCCGAATTTCATTTTGATATCTCTAATAATTCCAGAGATATTTACTTGGTTCCACACATTTGCCCATCACTGTATATCTACACACATATTGTTTTGGTTTGGGTCTCAAATTTCTGGTAATCCTTCGTTCTTGTCTGCAAAAAAACGATAAAATTACAAATAATGTTTCCATTACAAAAACCCAACCTCAAACGATTAAAAATCTACTTTTTTATCTTACCTTTGATAAGTGATGATAAGTGCTGTGATAATAGTGGGTACCAGTGATGAAGATAATTAATTTCCTCGCAGAAGGGCCAATGAGTAGATTAAATAAATTCACAAATGACTACGACTAACCTCAAATTGAAATAATACTAAAAATGAAAAGTTTTGTTTTTGTGTGGAGGGAGGCGGGGTTTGTTAGTTCAGTTAGTTGCTGTAAAGCACCGTGCTTTACTGGCTGCGCACAAACTTTGTGCCAGTTTCTTCCATATGTTTTAAAACCTCTCTTATTTATTACTCTATGACCTACTTCAAGATCACTTACAATTAATTTCAACACAAACTTTTCTTATGGGTTTGTAGTTCAAAATTATTCAAGGGACGAAAAAGTATTAAGGGAATATTCACGACTAAGTACTACAAATTTATTGTTTGAAAACATTACAACATAAAAATGTGTCTTACTGCAATAAAAAGTTGAAGATATTGTAATTGGAGTGTTCTATCGAGTTAAACCAAGAGTACCTTCTATGTAGGAGATTCAATAAAGAATTTCAGTCAAAAGTCTTCAGCTCTCAATACAGGGTGTTTCAAATTATGGTACAATAAAGGTTTACGAAGAAATCCTCGTGCCACGTCACTGGCTCATTAGAATTTGACATTATTAATACTGTCGATATATTTGAAGAGACAATAACCTACAAAATATTTAAAATTTGTACTTCTTGTATTTCTTCTACACCTTTAAGCAACCTGTATCTCACAAACTAAGAAGGTTAGAGAGATGTTGCATTTGGGATATTTTCAATACCTATCGCTTAACGATCTATCATGCCTTCCATTTGTGGTACTTAATTACGGGACATCCTGTATACGCAGCAGCTGGAGCTATTAAAACTTCAACATTACGACCTGTCCGCTGCAATGTAGGCCTCACTCAATCTTCCGCCTAAAGGTGTTCATGTAAAGGCGGGAACGAGAATGGCTGCAAGTAGTGCCATAATAACATATGTGAGCACAAACGTGTCTCTCGAGATAAGAATTGATAATAAAGGATACCGAAACAGCTCTGCATATACTATGCAACTGTGAGTCGC
>CAJUYH010011815.1:0-10661 GCA_910591685.1 Galerucella tenella | reverse complement strand
ACAAAATTTCTGAACCCCAAGTCAATTGACTAGACGTGTTGCGTTTACTTTGCTTTTCTCCGTCATCTCTATCAATAAAATAATCGAATGTCAACCAACTTTCAAAATTTTACAATCATTTTTGCAGTCTTGAATTTCAAAATATCGTTGATTATTATTATTATCATTATTATTACAATAGAAATAAGGGCTGAGGTAAGCACCTATGAAGCCCATGATCTGAGAACATAAATAATAATAAACATAATAAATGACAAATTAACAATAATTAACAAAGTCGTAGTTTTCAAGAATAAGCGCAACAACTATACAGCGAAAAAAGATATAAATAAAACAATGCGCACTATTAACTATTAAATAGAAGTCTATCAATCCTGTTCTTAAATGCGTTAACTGATGGTGCGTCAACAACATCATCAGGAAGATTGTTCCAGACATCAAACACTCTGTTTGGTAAAAAGTGCTGTCTTACTCGGGATCTGGAGGACTCCTTCTTAAGTTTAAATGGGTGAACTCTCAGTCTAAGATCAGTGTTGAATAGGAACATAGATTGAAGATCACCAAAGTTGTGCAATGATTTTATAACATAATATCAAGTCTCCCCGAAGTCGACGGTCTTGAAACGAGATGAGATTCGCCCCAGTCAGTCGCTCCTCATAGGAAGTCCTTACGCGACCGAATGCAAGTCTAGTAGCCCTCCATTGCACGTTTCCTAATAAAACTTGGTCGCGAATAAGATCAGGATACCACACAGGACCCGCATTATTCTAAAATAGGACGCACGTAACATATTTTGTACAGTTTACAGTAAGTTTCAATTGACACTCTAGAGAACGATTTTTGTATCAGATAGAGTCTGAATTTCGCGGACACAACATGTTCACTCCACGATAAATTTGAGTTCACTAAGATGCCTAGGTCATCATGGCTGGTGACCGTATTTAGTAACTGCCCATTTAAGTTGTATGATAAATTGGGATTGGTCTTGCCAATGTGGAGTACATTACATTTATTAATGTTCAGGGGAAGCAACCAGTCCAAACACCACCGCTGTATAGTGTGTAGGTCGTTTTGGAGGGTGAGATGGTCTCTTAAAGGGTTAGCAAATATTTTTGTGTCATCGGCATAAAAAGAAACTGAGTTTGAGACCAATATTTGAAGATCGCTTGCGTAAACAACAAACAGCAATGGGCCAAGGACGGAACCCTGTGGAACACCACTAGAAACTGGCCTGTCATGATTGTAAAGTTGTCCAATTTTTTGTAGGTTATAAGGAAAATTCTAAAAATAAAATCATCTTCGATAATAGCAGCTGAAACGCTACCGGAACGTTGAAAAAAGAATTAGAAACGATTAAGAATTCCCCCCAAAAAAAAAATCGGAAAAATACTTGAGTTAATTATTCACGAAGCCTTATAATTTCTACTCAAATGTAACTGGTACATAATACAAAGCTTCATTGGCCGCAGTTCTTTGCAAGGCTAGGTTTTCAAATTATTTCCTCTCGCTTTGTCATTCTACGAAGTGATTCTCACACTTTCATGTTAGGTACATCGACTACTGAAAGTAACTAACAAAACAAATTTCTCTTCAATTCGTCAATATTTTTTGTAAACACAAAATTCGGATTTATTTAGTTATCAATGATCCGTACGTCTATGAGAAGGGGGCTATGCGCATCAGTGCATCTCCCGGAATTACACACATTCGCCCCCTCACAACAGGCATACGAGAAATCGAGTCAATTTTTAGTTGAAATGCAGATTTTTATGGCTGGTGGAAGATGGAAGCGACTCGCTGAGTAGTTAGAAAATTTAGGTGAAGGTTCAGTTACGACATGCGTTGATGGTGTTAATAAACTGGAGATAATTTGAAACCATAGATGGTAGGTGTAATGTTACTTTTATCACATACACTGTTAAAAATATTGTACTGAAACTTATTACGTTTCAGGAGAAAATGGAATAGAATACTACAGAAGAAACAGATGAGAAGATTTGGTGATACTATTCAGTCGCTGCCATCGTACTTAACTCGGAAAGGCGTATATTTGTAAAATAGCCTCTAGGTTTCTCTCATTACGGAACTTCATCAAACTGAACAAGGCTTATTTGTTCATGCCATAGCATGGGGACTACGTATGAGAAGTACAAACTTGTGTGAAAAAAAGTCGATAATCGAAAAGCTGTCCAGCGGTAAGCAGTGAATAGCAGATGGCGTTGGAGTATCTAGATGTTAAGAAGAAGGAGTGAAGGACAATGGGAAAAACGTGTTATGTAAAAGTTGTCCAGCTAGATGTGTATTTAAAATAGGAAAAGTTATGCATCGTATTATGTGTCTCTCCTCCAAACAACAGTGAGTGAAATAGTTTTGATTAAATTAACTATTTTCTACTTTTTCAATTTTCTCAATAAATCAACACATTAACTTTTTCTTCGCTTATATTAGTTCACAGACAGCGACAAGAAAATGGAAAATGGCTTTGGCATAAAATGGAAGCAAATGATTATATTTGCCACCTTCATTCGAAAGAAAATCATATTAAGATGTATGGACAACCCCGTCTGAACTCTTGATCACTTTTTTACTTATCATCATTTTCGGGGCATCAGGTAGGTACCTGTAACAATAGCGTACATATTTGTGCAATTATTCTCGAGTCCCTCATCGGAAGTCTAGAAATGAAGAAAGTCAAGAAAAGTGAACAGAGTAAATTTGATGACAAAGGTGAGATGAAGAGTACCTATCTGTTTGTGGTGAATACTAGATTCACCGGGTACATCTAATTTGGTTTACCTATTGAAAAGGGTCAGAAAAAAATAGTGAATTCCAGGTTTTCCTATTTTCTATGGTTCCTGATACTTACAGTTTACCTGGTCTTTATTAGTAATTTCGTTCCCGGAAAGTAATGGAATACCATATAGTTTTTCATAATTATTGCTCATTATGGACAGAGTATTGACAACAGCAGCATGTTTCTACAAAAAATATCAGCCAAAACACAAAAAAAAACATGTTCCGGGATAATCTCACACAATACTTCACAATACGGTTGACAGCCTTCTGACAGTAGAGTCTAAAGTGTCTAAGAATGACAGATTCATCCAACGTTCATTGTAATTAAGTTTTCATTATATTATAACTGGCTCTGTAGCAGAATAGCGTCAGTCAAAATGGCGCTGGACAAAAACAGTGCAGGACAAAAAGCGCTGGACAAAATAGCGCCGCAAAAAAATAGCGCAGAACAAAAACCACGTAGGACAAAATAGCGCTCGACAAAAGAGCACCGCACAAAAATAACTATGATTCATTATTTTACCACCATCTCATTTATAAAAATAGAATACAGTGCCGAATGAGCATGAAGAGGTATAAATTATTTTTCATGAATAAAAGCCATAACAATAGTTTTTATAAGTCAATTCAACATCGCTTCCCGACTAGCTGAAAAAGATCAAAGTGTAATTGTCTATAACATTATTAGAAAATAAGAAAGGGCAACAAAAAGAACGAAAGAACAGAATTTCATTGAAGGTGGATTTATGAAAAAATGTTAATCATCATCACATTTTTATTATATTATCATTTACATTTGCACTAGTAGTTGATTACTATGGTTTCCCAATTTTTGATTTTCTATGTATATTTCAACCGGCGCTATTTAGTCGAAGTGCTATTTTCTCAAGCGCTATTTTGTCCGATGCTGTTCTGCTCTCCGCTTTTTTTGTGCGGCGCTATTTTGTCTGCCGCTGTTTTAACCTAGCGCTATTTTGACTGAAGCTATTCTGCTACAGTGCCTATAACCATATATCATAACCACACCTTAATTACATTCTCACTGCCTAATGGAACGTGATAATGGAACGAGCTAAGTATGTTTTTTTTATTGGTGAACCATTTTACCTATTTAAAGCACGCCTTAGCGTGTTTAAATCTAACTTTTTAGCACGCGCGTGTTTTAAAGTTACCGTGGCAACATCAACAACTCGAGAAACGAAGTCTAAATCTATGGTCTAAATCATGTCTAAATGTCAATTTTTTATTATTGATCTGACAGGAGTAGTTTGTAACGTCAAAACTTTTATTCGAACGATATTTAACAATGTCAAATTTATAAATTAAAATGTAAAGTGCCGTTGGTATTGTTTGAAATATTAATATTTCCATTTTTCAAATCTTAGGAAATGGTATTTAAATTAATACTATTGACATTCACAGAACTCAATAAGGTTGAACTTTCATCAAAATACAAATTAGTTTATGTTTTTTTCATTTCCATGACAACGCAAGGTGTACATCATATACGTCACGAATTCAACCATTTGACATTTAGTTGACGTTTCCATCTATGATTTCCATTTCTTGTTGTTGTAGTAGTTATAGACCGGTATTTATAATTTCGAAGTGCACCAATAAAAAAAAATATCGTGAAGTATTCGTGGATAACTGGTCTTTAAAACACTTGCTCTATTTCGAGCACTCCGGCTTCGCCGTCGTGCTCCAAAAATCGCGCGTATTTTAAAGACCTTAATATCCACTTATACTTTAATATACTATTTCACAAATGCGCATAAACTGTCAAGATGACAAAAATGTAATTTGAATATTTCAATGTTGTGCTGGAAAGTCGATTATTAGCAATTATTTGGAAATTATAAAGTTTTTATGGCAAAAACGTCTTGGAATATTATCAGCCCCACCACTTTTGAAAGTATTAGTGGCTGCTCGGAATAGAAGGTATTAAAATGAGAAATAATTGATTATTACCATAACTTACCCTTACGCTGGCAATTGTTGACCAAGGGTTGTGTGCTTGTTTTTGGACTCCCGGTGTTTTTTGTGTATATTGACGTACCAAGTGAATTATTTTTCCTTGTCCCATTATTATTATGTAAAATTATCAACAAAAATGTCTCCAGTTGATTTTATTTTCAAAATGCCAATATATGAATCAAAACCAACCTGGAGCATTTTTGGCGCTGAAAGTATAACAGCTTCTCAGTGCAATATTGTTATTTAAACTTATCAATGTTGTTGCATAAACATCGTACCTACATGAAACTATAGTAATTAACTTTTTTCAATGTGAGTGAAATTATAATTTAATGGAAAAGCACTAAGCAGACTACCCTATAAAAATGAGGTTTCAATCCCATCCACCTGAAGCGCCAGCTGCAATCGAAAGTAGACAAATCAACTAGGGCTACATAACAGATTAGTCTAACCAATCGAAGTGAAAGTCCTGTGTAAAACAATGACAAAAGAATTTCAGCGATTACAGTGGATGTGTTCAAAACTTTAAATTTTTTCATAGCAAATGGAATATGTATTTGCTATAGAAATATTTTCGTTTGTTTGACTGATGCCCGACTTGGGCGTCGACCCAACACTGTGGTGGAACGCCTCTGATGCGATAATTACAGAGTAGTGTCGAGCAGGGTTAGTACTTGGATGGGTTACAATCTACTAGGGTAGACCGTCGTAAAGTCCGTACAGCCTGCAGGCGAATGCGAAGCTATTCTTCACTTTGTTTTATGAATACATAAGTTGTAGGTAATTAGCTATAGTATAGTATAATTCCATACCACCGTAAAAACTATTTAAATGAATGAGAGAAACATTACACTATTGTTATGTAGGCTTTGAGAAGGACAGAAACCTAAGAGCGCACTGAAAATTTAATTATCTAAATACCATAAAGACGATGTCTAATTTTCAATCCAAAACGGAAGTGAGTAGTATAACTACCACTTCAAATGTTCAGTGATGTGGTATATTTTTGAATTCATGATAATATCAGCTTCACCAAAGAAACATCGAATATTGGAAGTTGAATTGACAAAGTATAAACTATTTTCTGTAATTCAATGAGTCTTCATGAAATTTTTACTGTGTATGTAGTAGTGCGTGAATGTAAACAAAAAAAAACAATATGGTATTGTTGAAAGATAACTGCTTTCAGATGTAAAGATAAAAACAATTATTTAAATTCAGTTTTGCCTTGTTTAAGGTCGAATAACGCAATTTTCCTATTTGGTATAATCCAAAATTTAACGAGATTCTTTTACTATCTAGCTTCAAATCTAAGTATTCATTGTCCTTGGAAAGATGTAATTGATTGTTGTTGAATTCTTGCTTTTGTTCCTCAGTGTTTATTAAAGCAGATATATTCCTTTGTATTGTATTGATTTTCATATGTAGGATATGTTATTTTATTTCAATTTATGATGTTTCATGTGCGCCAGCTACTCACTCCTCTCATGTGGTGGTTAAATGAAAACCATTACTCCCATTAATTTTTTCAACATAATTGTCCGAAGATTGCAAACGAAAGATGCCCACTATGCAAATGAGTAGCATAGTCATGGTGATTTAACATTTCATTGTGAAAACGTTCCTCCCTTTTTTTCTCTTGTTTCCATCACATCTTCACAACTGCTTATGCCCAGCTTAGGGCTGTTAACATTTGTGATGTTACAACTCAACTTCTCAGCAATGTTAAAGCGCTGCTTTTATACATTACTGTCATGTTACTAGAAATTTCTCGAAAATAAGTCCTCATAATGAACTAAAAGCAACAAAATTTCGAAATTTCACAACTTTATTTATATTGCAACGCCTCTTTATTTTTCTCAGATTACCTACTCTTTCTTTTCAAATTTCAATTTTTTCGATTGACATAATATTATGTTATTAGATTTGTATGACAACAAACTTCATTATCTGTCATATCTAAAGGCTCGATCGCATACAAAAATTCATTTTATTATAATGACACATTGATATTGGGAGAAGATTTTATACTTCATCTCATATTTATACAGTATATTATGGAGGTTGTGAAATATATGGAAACACCGGATAATAAATATTTGGTCATGAGAGCTATATTATTAAAACATATTCGAATTATTAATGAAAACTTCCATTGTTTAATGTTTTCCGCATGGAATATTATCAGACCAACGAGGTAAAAGAAAGAAGAGAGAACATAACAGTATAAAGAATAATCGACCAAAGTGGCTTCTGAATATGGCCAACTTCCGTTGAAGCGTTAACAAACCAGAGGTATACATTAAATTATTCAATAGGGGGAAACAAAAAACTCTCATATGCATCTTTTTAAGGTGGTATATATTGGATAAAAGCAGTCTCCAAACATTATTGTACAACTCAATATCAACTTAAATGTATACTAATACTTATAAATAACCTTTCTTATCATATGGTTTTAAAGAAACTAACTGTTTTTAAATGACTCCACAATATATTTGTAAAAATGTGTAAATTGTCAATTTACTTGCAATTTACACATTTTTACAAATATATTGTGGAGTCATTTAAAAACAGTTAGTTTCTTTAAAACCATATGATGAGTAGATTCCACGAAGTGGGGGTTTATACAGTTAACTCAACCTTTCTTATACTGAAAATCACCATTTTTTAATGTGGCTTTTCAATTTGACCCAAAAATTCATGACTAATGTTACTAATGTGGCTTCTCAATATAGCGACTTCCGTCGAATGTTGGTTAAATCATTAACATGCTCAACTTCCCTCCTTTCTTTTACCTGGTTATATCAGACTTCAAATTTCCAAAGTAATGGGGGAAGAGGAGTCTTGAATCATTTATGTCCGCAGGGGTGAATATCACATTGAAGAGTTAATCAAACACTGTTGGTTAGTTTGCCTTTGAGAAAAATTTGGTGAGTAATGGTTTCTATATTTAAAAAAAAATATGGCTGTCTTCTCTGACGTGCTTCTTGATAGATTCTAGATCTATTTCCAAATCTTCTCAAGTCTGCAAAAAGATATCACGCTCCTTGAATTTGAGTATAAACACTCTGGAAACTATATCTGATCTGTTCAAGAGTTTCAAGCGTGCTTTTTATTATGGACTTTGCTTTGCCAAACGTAGCATCCTTGCCTTAAAAGTAATAAAACAGAGTTAATGATGTAGAGGCGAATACAAACCTCAGCATTTTGAATACCTGCTAGCAATCCAATAGCTACAATGACGTGCCGATTTTGGTTGTTTCTTATTTCACTTTGAAGCGTTTTAATTGCTTTCTAGTGTAATGAAACTGGAAAGGCCTGAGGCGATAGGGCATCCCTATAGTTACACCACTGGTTATTCTTTCCATAGACCCATCGCTTTTATTTTCTCAAATTTTGTATTCCATATTTTCCGTTTCCCTATTCTCCTTCCATATTTCTCATATATTATGTATCTCTTCTACATACGAGAAATATTATTTGTTCACTTTCATTTTTCCACCCAAAGTAAAATGACGTAGGAAAAAATATTTTTTGAACAAGTGCAGAGTCCCGGTTAATTCCATGATTCAACCAAAAAAAATCATTTCAAGCAGTACGACAAATGCGACTTATTCATGCTAATGATGGTGACCGATATCGCGATGCATTTTATGATGTTATCACATTTTTAGTTTGTATGTTGTATGGGAGTTTTCTAAGATTTAAATTTCGTGAATAAATACAACCCACATTATTTTGACCCGCTTTCTTATACTCCAAATATGTACCTGGATAGTTAACATTAAATCACCATATTATAAAAACACAATATTGTGGTTGGATTTCCAAAAAAATAAGAGAAAAAACAATAAGTTATGCCACAAGGAACGTACAGAAGATATTTTTAATTATTTCGAGAATATTCTTGCTCCATATTTATGACGCCGCAATACATTAGAATAATTTGAAAACCAAAAATATTATTATTAGCAATCCTGTTGTTGTGTTATTGCCATTTGTAATGCAGACGAGTCTGTCAAGCTGATATTTAAGCGGTCTCGGTCTCTGACTACGACAATTTTTCATGACTGGATGATGAGTTCTTTGTTATACACATAAACCACCATGTCGCAGATTGATGTGGTTATTAGCCCATAATTTGAAGAAGCAGACATCGTATTTTCAACAAAAAGTTATCGTGAGGGGATGTGATCGTTGGTAAACAGGCATAATCTGAATTTATTGAATTATTCATAAATGTAACACTTAGCTGATTCTATGGTGAATTTGGCTTTGGCTCAATAATTTAGTGTATAATTATGTGATATGTACGAGAAAAAGACGATGACGTCATTCTCAGCTAGTTTCTCGCTTACTGTAATTAATATAATAATTGGACCAAACATGAATACTTCCCGAACAAAAAGTACAAGAAAGTACAAAAGAACAAGGTTCAACAATTTCTCCGCCTTCATCTTGTACAGGAACTGTGTTGTAGGATCTATACGTCTGCCGCTTCAGTCCTTACTCCATTCTCATAGTTCTTTTTTTGATAAGCTACTCACCATGGTTAACGGAATTTTATCATCAGTTAAGATACGTATGATACTTCTCGTTTACAATTAATTTGGAAATAATCACGACTCGCTCTGCAGAAGAATATACAATTTTGAGAATAGTCAGAAGCTAACGTATAACAATGTTAATCAAACTGTCAAATTACTAATTTTTCACAACAACTGTTTCAATTCACTTTTATGACAGACAAAATGACACATTACCAAACCATAGGCGTTGCGTTCCACTTTTAAGAGGTGTTGTACTTTAATTCAATTGGGATTTTCTTCAGAATATGGTGTGAGTATCGATGAAAATCGTTCTTTCATTATGTCTGGATACTCCATCTAAATGCCTTCCTGATGTTGTGGCGAACATGGTATATTCCATATTTAGAAATGATTGGAAGATTAAGTGGAAGGGAGGGGGTTGACGAATGACGGCCATGGTATATTCCCTATTTAAAAATAAGCGATTGGTGGAGTGGAAGGGAGAGGGATGACAAATGACAAATGCCTGTATCGTGAAAATTTGTCTCACAAATATCAACGTGTTTTCTAAATTCCGCAGTATCTGAGGAATACAGACAAATATCGACTGTTTCTGTAGCTCACACTGTATACAAGGGACAAAGGACAAGGAATGAGTTTCCCAAGAAGAAGACTGTTGAGTCTAATAGGGGCTACTGGCCCCTTTATATCAATGGTATAACTAAACACAGAAAGCACAAAAGCTGAGGTGTCAAGGTCTCTAAGCCTCTGACTGGTGGTGCCAAGCGGATAAATCAATCAACCATATACAGTGTGGAAAGGCCAAATGATATGAATTGATAATTTGAGATGTATGCATTTAAAAAAAATCCCTAATCATGTCTTATTCAAAATATGAATTGCCAACATCCTTCAGTTAGGCCCCCAATTTATTTTCCAAACTTGAAGTAATATTAACAAGTAACATGCTACACCGATTTATTCATTATTGTGAGCATATATCGAGAATCTCTAATTTAATTTCTACAGATCCATCAAATATCAAGATTGAGGTTGAACCTGTTTATCCGCTAATGGAAGCGATTCCTGTATAGTAAAGATAGGACGAAGGAAGGACCGCACCGCAATGAAAGTGAGTTTTCTGACGAATTCCCAAATGAGCATAACTTTGCTGTAGTTTCGAATTTTCCAGATCAGGTGTTTTCCCCTGTTAGGGATATCCTAGAAGCCCCGATCAGACCCTTTTCACATTGCTTAGTGACATTCAGATACGGCTACAGAATGTGTTCCCCGAGCTAAAGTGAAATACTTGATCATAGGCGTTCTCAACAGTGGGAAATATTCAAAAACGTCTAC
>CAJUYH010011814.1:0-10662 GCA_910591685.1 Galerucella tenella | reverse complement strand
TAAAGCTCAGTTTCCTTCATACAATGTCATGAAGGGTATTCTCAAATTTTTCCATGGCAGCTACAACTTTACACTATCTGTAGACACTACGTTTTTGATTAATGAAATTTTTGAACTGAGAAACACAATCTAATATCTATAAAATCAAAATGGATAAAGTTTGGACCCATTTGGGTGATTAATCATATATGATTTATATCTAGTTGTGGGAGTAGACATTTCACGACATGCTCGGTTTTATTAGATAACTAGCAAAAAGTTTCGACTACAAATCGATGTCCTAAGTATACCAAGTATTCTTAAGCTATTTGCAATTGTATCGCGAATGAATACTTGAACCACAGTTGCCAGGATGTGGGTTTTATTTCATTTCAAGAAATGAAAGATTATGTAAAAACCCCCCAACTACACGATCGATTGGTTTTCATTGTTCTAAATTTGTTATTCGGTAGTCGAAACAATGAATAACTAATAGAAAGCCTGGAAGGATACGGACTGTTTAGATATGAAAAATACAATGTTATGTTTTGGCAAAAATACATTTTATACATGCTTAGAATAAATGCTTGTAATGGAATCCTATCTTATGTTGTATGTGATGAAAATGGATCTTTATTCAATGTTGAAACAATCTATTTATTTTGTGAATTTTTAGAAAATGAGCTCAGTGATATAAAAGTAAAATCCGCGCATATCAAGATGGCCGCATTATTCCTGCATTCAAAATGGTGGTGATCCTTTCCACCGGTCGTGATAAACTGATGTTTCATTAATAGCATCTAAATCATCTGAATATCTTCCGGATTTGGCAAGTATAGTACTTAAGCCGCTATACATTGGACATGTCTTAAGTTTATGTTCGAGTGATTCGGGTGTTAATTGATTGCAAATTGAGCAGGTTAGCTCTGTCTTAATTGTATACGGGGTGTTATTTATATATATGTACAAATTTTCAACATTAGTAGTTCGCAATTGTGCCATTGATCTCTTAATATAAAGGGGGAACGGGTATTTCATATAGTTGGTGGTTTCAAATGGAGTGTGGTCTCCTAATAAGAATTTGTAACGAGAATCATATGTGCTGAGTGGAATTTTATTCATGTCTTCCCTATAGTTATGGCTCAACAACTTAGATAAAATATAAATATTCTTTATTAATGACCCCTATATGGGTGATATTTAATTCGAGATGGCAATATTTTCCTGAACAAGTTTGAAATTGACTAATCCAATTATATTTCAAGTTGACATTATCAGCGTTATATAGTTTTTTCATTCGAACAAGTCTTTGTGAGTGTGTCTGTTGTTCTCATGATTAGATATTCTATTAAGGAGCTCTATAGCTTGCTTTATAATGAAATAACCCTCAGCTCGGATTACATATGCGGCTGTACAGTTTTGTAAAAAAAGTAGGTTTTCCAAAAATTATTTTACATTTTTTCAGCTTCTCCTTCTAATGTTTCACTATAATAACTTAGATACTAAGGAGTACAAACTCTGTTTATAGAAAGTGCATGTCAGAAGGAGGAAAATTGGTGAAGCTAGTAGAGCTAAAGGATCGAAAGTTTTTAGAGATCGCACAACGTCGTGAATTATTTTAGGTTATGTGAATGTAGGGTTTGTTTATTTTCACTAGGTTACATTTTATGCTTGGTTTCTACTGCTAACCTCTTGACACTTTTTCGATATTTTTCCTGTACAAGTTTTTGCTCCAATTAGTGACCAGTAACCAAATAGTGACCGATTTTTTGTTTAACGGTATAAAATATGATTTTTTTCATATGGACATATAAGATATGTTATTATATTAGTTTCTAAATATGTCTAATTTCAATTTAATCATCCTTTTTTTTCAAATATGTTTGAATTTGCCGCGAAATAATTTTAATCATTTTAATCCCAGTTTCAGGAGCAAGATTACATGAATTATTTTTTATTATTGAACAGTATTGATTAAAAATTCGGTAACCTTTTAGTGACTCTGATTTGGAGATGTAGCACCGAAATAAAAGTGATTTAAAATACTGTTCTGATATTCAGGTCAATTTTTGGCAAGAGAAGTGATCATAATTTGGTCTTGTGTAGGTCACACATCGGTTCTGAATCCATTTACAAGTTAAGTCATTTCATTCCCAATTTAGGAGAAGAACTACATTTTTTTCCTCAAATATCTGATTAATTTATATCAACAATTTATAAACCATTACCTGACTTTGAACTTGGTATTTGAAATAAAAAGAAACATGATTTGAAAGAGAACCCTATTATACAGGTCACCTTATGGTAAGGAAACTGATCACGATTTGATTTGGCATTTATTAGAATACCGATTTCAGATTTTTATTGGAAACAAACATGCTGACAACAATGTTGTCATCCACGTCATGTGTTTTTAAAGCGAACACAAAGTTGCCAAGTCTCTAGTTTATAACGAAATGTGTAGACCAAAATTCCATTATTTTGAATAGAAACCCTTTAGAACTGACTTCAAATTTGAGGCTTAAAGTAAAATTGCTGTTGAAGTTTTAAAATGGATTTTTTTTTTGTTAGAATGCCTACTGGTTTAAAGAAACGATCATTATAAACTGAAGAAATGCTAGATAATGCATTATTAGCAGTAGAAAATGGTATGTCCTATGGAAACGCTAGCAAAGCATTCAGCATTCCTAAAACAACTCTTATTTATGAGAGAACAGGAAAATTACCAATGGAAGGAAGACCCGGGCCAGCCACCTTTTTAACTGAAGATGGGGAAAACCAATTAGTGAAATGGTTAATATGCATTAGCAAAAGGGGTTTTCCGGCAACAAGAGAGCAGTTAGCTGATAGTATCGAACTCTTATTCAAGAACATGAAAAGGGACAGCCCTTTTTCTAATTGTCAGCCCACTAAAAAATGGAAGAAAAGACAGCTAGAAAAGAGGAAAAATTGAAAAGAGCTGAAAAAATGAAGGAAACCAAAGAGACATTATCAAAACAAAGACCGAAAAGAAAAAACGACAAAAGAACGATGGAAGAGGGCTCATTAAAAGATAATGATTCCGTTGCAAAAAACAATAAAGAAAAGGAATTAGACACAATCTATTCTGTTGAGGACTATTGCGTGGTGTTCTATAACACCGAAAATTCTCCGGGAAAAATTTTGGAAATCAAAGAAGAAGAACAAGAAAAAGAATACAATATTAGTGCAATGACCCAAAGTGGTCCAAATTGGAAGTGGCCAAATCCACCAGACATTATTTGGTATAGAAGTGATGAGGTGATAAGAAAAATTAATGAACCAAAGATTCTGAACAAACGAAGAATTTACTGTGTTTCCGAAATGCAAACTCTATAATTGCTACATATGTGCAATAAATACTTGAATGAATATTGTTTATTTGTTTTAATGGGAAATTTTGTTTTCACAAATTATTGTTTTAGTTTTGATAAAATATTTTCATTAATTTTGATGTAACACTGTTTTCAATAGTTCTTGAAAATTTTATTCTATTTACTTTTTTATGAATAAACTTAGAAGACGCTTTTTACTACTAAGTAAATACCTAAAGTCAATATTTGGTATACTGAACGGTTAGGAATTGGTTATGAGACCTTTGGTAATGGTCATAAATTGGTTATTTGTATTTTTTGCCTTTTAAATTGTATTTATTTTATTTATATATAATTTATTCGAAATGTACATGACTTTTTTAAAAATAGAAGATTAGATCTATCTGGAACAGTTTTAAAAAAAGCTATAGACCGTTTAGTACCTACATATTTTGCAATACCTGATGTCTAAAATATTTGCTTAAGTGGTCAGTAATAGGGCACTTTACCTTATATCCAGTCCTTATGTATAATAATTAGTATTATGAAGCAAAAAATACCATATGAAAAGAGCGGTTTAAGCTAAATCGGTCACATCGTAAGAAAGACGAAGTAATAAAACAGCATCCCAATTCAAGAGGTTGATGTCCGATGTAAATGAACGTTCGCCTCAGAGGTTTTATTTTCTTATTATGAAGAATTTCTATTCGCTTGCATCGCTAGGTTATATGGTGCATGCTACAACCTATTAGGATGAATTTTTAATCAGTCTCCTTAATTAATCGTGAACGTTCCATGCCCCGTAACCAACTCTATCCATCACTGACTACTTGACACAGAATTATTACTTGGAGCATAAAACGCCAAAGGGAAATATTTCAAAACAGGAAAATCCTCTTATCTCGATTACGTTTTTGAGACGGTCTATGAAATATTTAATGAAATTTCAGGTGTTCCTGTCGAGAGGTTATTCTTTATCGAGTTCCGTGAAAATGAAATTTATGAGTGTTAAAAGGTACATGTTACTATTAATTGTATGATTTTGTTGAAGAACAATACATACAGATCGGTCTTTGATCTCATAAATTTAACATGTTTATGTTGCAACTCCCAGTGTTTTAGCATTCGAAACTTTTACAGAGGCTCAATCCTCAGTCTCAAGATGTGTGAATGAAACAATCAGAAGTTTGATTGGGAGGTGTAATGACGTTCTAAGGATAAGATTCCGTTGCTTGCACAAACACAGTTTCTCCACAGAAACCTAGTAAAATTATTAATGCTTGTTATGCTTGTAACGATAGAATATCTATCGTTATTTTGGAACTTTAGTTCTCTACGTCAGGTTATGTTTGAGCGACCGGGGGTCGCGACCGTTACGTTACATTATGTTACGCTGCTTCGTCATGTACCTTGCTTGCGTGCGTGTGCTCTCTCCTGAGTCTCTCTCTCGTTCACGAAGCAGCGATTCGTATGCTTCGGCCGGGAATCGAACCCGGGCCGCCAGCGTGGAAGGCGAGCATTCTACCACCAAATCACCGATGCTATATTAAAATTCTATGCAAAGCTGGTATTCGCAGTGCTGGTGATCTACTTGAATTTGTTCGGATGAATTTTAACTATTATTTCCATAATTTTTTTTTGCGCGATTAATATTTTTTGTTTATTTACATCATCGGTTGTCAGGACGGTAGGTTGTGTTTACTGGTTTCAAGTTTAACACGTCGGTAAGTGATTTACTTACCGTTCAGACGTCAAAAAGTAATAAATAGCATAAAAACAATTTCACCAAAATGCAAAATATATTTCAAACTGATCGAGAAGTATAAATGTCACTTTTGACATTTCGTTCATTTCGAAGAAATTTAAATTATTTTATTCGGAATTTATTTCAATACGATTGTGCAAAAAATGGTATAAGCATCTCGAAGGTTAAGGGTAATTACAACGTTTGCATGTAGATTCCTCTCGTGAAATATCGCTAAAACCCCTTTTCTACGTTCCGCCGTTCTAAACAAAATGGAAAAATGGAAACAAAATTGTTTCCAAATTGCACACGTCCCTACCCTTTGTTCTAAGATTTATGGCCTTTTCTGTTGTTATTTCTATGCCGCTTTTCTGTTTGATGTGGGACACGTGTTCATTTCAACCACTTTCAAAGAATTTGTCCGTTACTTATTTGCCCCGCCCCCATCTTAGAGTTCAGCAAATCAGGGTTGTTTATAACCGGCAATTTTCTTTTCTGGCGCTATTTTTTGAGGAGTCTTATATTAACCGTTTAGCGGAGAAGATGTGTTAAAAGGAAGTGTTCCACTAACTGTGTAGGGTAAAGATGTGTTAAAAATCTTTTATGAATTATCACTAAGAAAAATGTGATAAAACTTCGTGTCTTGACCGCTAATATAGCATAATTATGCTTGAATATTACTAAAAAGTTTTGTGTTTTAAAAGTTTGGAGTTGACCATCCAGGTGCATAAGAGTATAGTGCCGAATGTTCAAATACTTTCATTTTAATATGAAATAACGTCGAGAGGCATGATCGATGATCTGACTTCATCAATGTACTTTTTTTACTTGTTAAGAGGATAAAACAAAATAAGTTGGCGCCCTATTTATCGTTTCTGTACCAACCTTCTTCCTTTTATTATGGTTCCACAAAATCCTAATTTAGGCAAAGATCCCTGGGATATACCGTTACCTATTAAGAATTCTACGTGCCGGTGATGATCTTTTTCTGCCGCTCACCGGTTACCGTTTACCGGGAGGTTGCAAGTTGACGCCGGTAAGACATGTTGCAAATTGGCCAACGTGTTATGTTACATGCTACATAATCTATGTGTTCAAGATAACGTTCCTGGACCCAATGATGATGGCTGATTCAGGAAAAGCATCAACTACTGATGTCAAAATTTTTGAATCCATGCTTCAAATTGTAGTTATCATTACTCTCACATATTCCTCAGTACTTTATAATTATCTTGTCCACCCTGACAATGTAGATTCAATAAAGGCAAAGTTTCTACTTCTACTATCAAGTCTACGCTCCCAACATTTCTGTGATAATTTCCAAGTCCACGTTATTTATCCAACCACTGCAAACTGTACCAGGCTGTAGCTAACTTGAATAATATAATTTCCTAGTCCAATAGAGTTTTTCTTTCCATTTTTCCTCATTCCTATAAGATTCTTTGGTTCAATATGCAGCAATTGGGGTGTAAACTTCATTTCCCCTTTTTCAATTATTCCAAGTAACAAAATTAAATTCTAAACTTTCGAAACAATACTACATCTAGATGGAAACAAGAAAATAAACTTAACAAATGAAAGAAAGCAAGTAAATTGTAATTTCCCTTGATCAGTTTCAAATAGAGGTAGTTTTACTTGAGCTAACTGCTTTGTTACGTGATCCGAATGCTAGAAAAATCTTTTGTTTGGTCTTTTCATTCGTTTTTTGCTGCTGTTGAAAATTCCCGAAATTAAAATCCCAACTTTTTAAAGGCCAGTCAGTAGCAACAAAAGCATTTCCGAAATTAAAAGAGTTTACAGACGATGGGCGCTGTAATTAATATAATTTTGTTCACAAACGGGATGAATTACGATCGAAGTTATACCTGAGATCGTGTTGAGGAACAAAGAAGACTTTCGAAACCCGAATGATTGGTATATAAAGGAGGTTTTGCGGTGTGAGTTAATGAAATTATAGTAGCATTGGTACATTGATATTTAATAATAGTAATACTGTTGCCCCACGTTGGGCGCCAATTTGTAACCAGCTAGCTACTGCATACTTGTGCTGTACTGAGTATGTCAAAGGTTTGTCAGACTCTGAGATGAGAAGCATTAAAATATAGATACCGAAAATTGAAAAAAAAATGGTGTTTTGCCTTAAAGACTGTCGATAGCAGTTAGAGGCTTTTCGGCGTTGCCAAAATGGAGGCGGCACTTGGCAGATGACAATTGTCTTGCGGTCAGGGACGTCAAGCAAATCAAAAGATTTGCGATACCGGTTGATAGACATGTTACAGATGTATTTACATCAAAAGAACGTCTCTACATTTTAGTGGTTTGAACGTAATCTTTTTCAAATGCCAGTCGTAGATTCTATTGATTACTCCAGTAGAAAAAATCCTTTGTTATGGCGCGTCCTCACTATGCCGCAATTTGCCGTTGGCAATGCCAATTGACAAAGCCAACGACTGTTGAAACGTCCACATATGTGACATTAATTCAGTTTAGTTGCAAAATATTTCAATTCAAATATTAATTTCATTTGAAAGCACGTGCTAACTGGCAGACAGTTTGAATCACAACTGAGGCTGCGAGAGGACAGAGGTTGGCACGTCCCCGGTGTCTGTTCTCATTGGCTTCCTTTGAAAGAGACCGACACTTCAGCGACTTCCATTGGCATACGGCTGGCTTATTGGCACGTGCCAACGGTCACTCCTACATCGAATAGGGGCAATTGGAAGACAGCGGCATAGTGTGGACGCTCCTTTATACTACCTGTTGCTTTTAATCCATTGGCATACATTAAATAATACCGATTTGCTTATCACAATGACAATTTATGAAGTTTTAATGGAAAAAGGAGTCAAATTGCCCTGTACTATTCCACCCAATGTTTGACCACTTGAAGGTCTGAAGTTAACTGATTTATCGCGGGCTCTAAAGAATCAGAAATCAACCAATCACGGTTTTCTGAGGTTGAAGCAAGATAAATAATCTTTCACATAAATTACAGTGGGATTTTGAAATGCTGAGATCGGTGTAAATACAATACGAAGTTGGTCAAAGAACTTTCTTTCGAGAGTCATTTGATACGAGGGAAACTTCCTAACGGCTTTGAATTGACTTTTGTTTTATTCGTTTTTTTTAGGTAGGGGCAATTTTTTTTCGGTCCAAATAACAGATAAGGAAATATTCACAAATTATTCAATTTAAAATTGAAATAAAAGATAGGTTCAACAGCACTGGCAGTCCTACTGGTTAGTAGCAAAAAATACACGCAACAACAAAAATTGAAGCCAAGTGAAAATCCTTTCATGTTGGTAGGATGAAAATAAAAAACCTTAAAGGTGTCTGCTAACTCTGGCATACACTGTGAATCGTGATAATTACTCATAGCTTCACTTGAAACACACTGAGAAAAAGTATTTCAACATGAGGTTGTCGTAATTTTTGTTATAAGTAACGGAAGTAAATCCGAAAGCCGGAAGTCTCATAACATAATTCCACATTTCAATAATATGAAGTAGATATTGAGGAAGCCATACTTGTGAGTTTTTTCATCGAGAAATAACAAAGATATTAGCTCATTAAATTTTCTTCCAACCTACGAGCTTTCATACAATTTCCAGTTTTAAAATATTTCCAAACAAATAAAAATCAAACTAACTTCACATTTTCATTACTTAACCCTAAATAAGGATAGTAATTTATAATCTCATTAGAAAGAAAATGACAAGACCCAGAGAAAAGCTGGTAAGTATAAAATAACAACAAAACTGGCTTCTTGAATACCAACCTCGAGACCGTTTGGCTTATCTCCATTCTATTCTAGATTAAATTTAATTAAAATGGAAATTATGAATTTCGAAGAATGGATATATCGTCATGGATTCTAAGGAAAGCATTCAAAAAATAAAAGAAAATGCTGCCAGCATTCACAATTAATTCAAGCTTTTTGAGAGTATAAAGCTTTCCAAAGAAGAACCATTTGCTTTTGGTTGCTGAAAATGTAAGCTGTAGGGGAAATTCTGTCGTTCGGTTAATCTTAGGAAGTTTATTCAAAATTATATCACATAAAAATTCTAATAAATGAATAAGTTATCGTGAAAATTTTGTTTTCAAGGAAGTTTTAATACTATAATAACTTAAAAATGCTGCAAATATGAATTTTCTAGTTCTTCCAAATATTCTCCACTCCTAATTATTCTACAAAGAAACAAAAGTACATTGGGCATTTTTTTCCTTAAATATGACTATACCACTAGATTCAGAATCATCACAAGTGTAAACTACCAAAATGTTATAAAAAAATTCTTATTAATGACAAAGTTATTACAACATGAGTTTGGAAAAAGTGGTATTTTCGGTAATATTTTACGTAGAATGTAGACAAATTTTGAAAATGGCAACATAGTAAACAAAAATAAGGACTCGAACATATTGCACAGTAAAAATTCGAAACCGATAACTCAACCTTTTCTGGAGTTAAAGCTTCTGAAAGTAATGTAAAATTGTGCTCAATAATTTCATTTATTAAAAAAATGAAATCAACGAGTCGCAAGTAGGCTTTGATTTTGAAATTTCATTTATGTCAGTCAGTAACATTTGTATAAAATAGTAATTACTAAATGTTCCAAATATTCAACTATTTAACTATTGAAGACAAAGTTGAAATTTTACTTTTTTGTGGAGACTGGAGCAGTGACCAAACGTATTTAAAAAAAATTGCAGGTAAGAAATTTGAATGACCGTATTGTCATAGACTACTTTGCCAACAATCCAAATTATTAAGCACAATTTTACATTAGTTTAAAGAGCTATAACTCCAGAACGGGTTAAGTTATCGGCTTCGAATTTTCACTGTGCAATTACCCCATAATTTTAATTCAATAGTATTTTAAGATTTCTAAACATTGAAAAAAACATTATTAAGGACACAGTTATTCAAAGTAAGTCAATTTTCTGGGTGAATACTTCATAGTTACAATACTTTCAACACCATTTAAATCCACTTTAATATTACCATTGTAATTGGAGATTTTATGAAATATTATAAAAGCGCGGAATTAGATAAAACGTTGTACGTAAACACGTTGTTCAACTCGCGTAATTTGCAGAACTCGCTAGCGCTCGTTTTGGCAAATATTACGCTTGTTGAACAATATCGCTCTTTTCATAAGTAGTTACGTAAATAACTATGTATTATAAAATTTTGCTAGTTTACATTTGTGATGATTCTGAATCCAGTGGTATAGTTATATTTGAGAAAAAGATTTGCCTAATGTACTTTTGTCTTTTTTGGTGAAGAAAAATTAACATAAAGGGCCTTGGAAATAGTAAGCTATGAAAATCTGTGCCAAAATACTATTTTTGATACTGAAGCTAACGAAAAAAATGCGCTGTATTTTTATTTTTATTATCTACAATTCATCTCCCACGATCACTTGATAAGCTTTTCGTGCAGAATTCTGAGAAATGATGTTTTTTTCGTTTTAAATATTAACAATTTCGTAAGCGACATTCGAAAATACACATAGATTCAAAAGTTTTGCATCACCTTCTTCGGATGAGAAGGAATTTTTTTTGCGCTAACAATTTTTTGTTGGCTTGTTTATCAATGTTTAC
>CAJUYH010011813.1:0-10663 GCA_910591685.1 Galerucella tenella | reverse complement strand
ATCTAATTCCGCGCTTTCATAATATTCAATAAAATCTTCAATTACAATGATAATATTGAAGTGGAATCAAATGGTGTTAGAATTATTGTTACTATGATGTATTCACCCAGAAAATTGACTTACTTTAAATAACTGTGTCCTGAATAATGTTTTCAATGTTTATAAATCTCAAAATACTATTGAATTAAAATAATGGGTTAATTGTACAGTTTAAATAATGAAATAATTGTCAATTTTGACAGTACCTACCTAATTAATGAATTATTCTTTGAAACTCATGTGGTATCTCTATATTGAAACATAAACAGTTACGTAAAGTTTTTACATAACTACTTTTCATAACTGATATATGAAGGTTATGAAAAATGTGACGTTACCTAACGTCAAGGAGTGACGTAAAGTGTCACATTTGATAGCGGAATTAGATAAAGATTATAAGCGTTTTCGATTATTTACTTTTGGCTGCTAGTAGCAGCTCGTAGTGACTGAATTCCGTTCGTTTATTACCGGGCGTGACGCCTAGTCTTACCTTTCCCTTGCCCCTCAAGCACATACCGAAAAGTATGAGCTTCAAGCCACGGACATTAAATATTTGACGTTTGTCCGGTTTGACGTTTATTTGAAGGTTAAGATTGTGCCGATTACGATTTAATACGATTTAAACCTTACTAAAAATATCTAAATATGCAAAATTTTATTATCAAAAACATTATAATTGAAAGCTGTTCTTCTAACAACACAGGAAATTCATTGGCATTGGCACATATCAGATGGTTTTGAGGATCCTAAAAAATCGTGTTCGATTTGCTCAAAAGTCGTGACGACTGAGGCGTCACGCACAAGTGCTTGAAGCCCAAATAAACGAAAGCAACATATTTATCTACTTATTATTTATTTACTTCGCAATGAAAACTAACCCTAAATTGACATTTCATCATGGTTGTGGATAGAATTCCATCAAACTGAATTGTATGAAACATATTTTGCTTCCACCAATGTAGAAAATATTGACCTAATTTTTTGAAAGACCAGAACTATTTATGAATGATTTTTTAAGAACAGGTATGCCTGGAAAAACGCACAGGAGCTGGTTCTAAACGTGTCGGAGTATTTTGAGTTAGAAAAAAGAAATGGAGGACATATTCTTGGCAAGACAACAGCACTAAAAGTGTACGTAAACCGGATGGTTATGATGGTAAACGTTTTATAATTGTTCATGTTGGTTCTACCAAAGGATTTGTCTCTGAAGCAAGTTTATTATTCTGTTCAAAATCTAGAGTATCTGATTACTATGGAGAAATGAACAATGAAATATTCATATGAAATGGATAAGTACTCAAATAATTCCCAACTTAGAAGAGCCATCTCTTATTGTTATAGATAATGCTCCATATCATAGTGTTCTTTTAGAAAAGCAACCTTCTACTAATTCGACAAAAAATGAGATTGTTACATGGTTGACAACAAACAACATTAAGTTTGATACAAAACTTACAAAACCTGAATTGCTACAAATTGCAAAAATGAATAGAAAAGGAAACGTGTATAAAATTGATGAGTTACTACGAGAACATGGTCATGAAGTGCTGGGACTACCGCCATATCATTGTAAATTCAACGCTATTGGATTAATTTGGGCAAATTGCAAGTCATATTACAATAAATATATTGGTAACGATGGGTATTCAGATAGCTGTTATAAATATGTGGAAAGAGGCACTGCAACAATGTGATCAACAAATTTAGGAAAAATGTGTTAGGCATACTCATGAAATTATAGAAAAGTGGTATGTCCGAGAGCAAAATATAATTGATATTAGCATTCAACCAATTACCATAGATATAAATACTGGTGATAGCTCTGATTCTATTAGGAAAATTAAATGAAACTTATTGTACATATTTATTGTATTATATTATATATTGAATATACATAATTAAAATATTTATTGAGTTAACTGTATAAACCCTCACTTCGTGGAATCTACTCATCATATGGTTTTAAATGAAACTAACTGTTTCTAAATGACTCCACAATATATTTGTAAAAATCTGTAAATTGCAAGTAATAACTCGTAGTAGTTGATGCGGGGTTATGTATTTTTTTCAAATAAAAAAAAAAGCCTATTCACGAAGGTTTTGCGTTATTTATTACAATTTATTAAGCAAGAACAATAAAATGGACAAACTACTAAGGCCGGACCGATTTGATGTAGATCCGAACTCTCGTAAAGCTGCCCTCGAATGGTCACACTGGAAAACTACTTTTGAAAATTTTATTTCTTCTGTTGAAGGAATAAATGAGGTAGAAAAACTCAAGCTACTCGTAAATTATGTAAGTCACACCAACTTTGTACTTATTTCCGACTGTAAGAAATATGCTGATGCTATGCAAGTCCTCGAATCTGCTTTTGTAAAACCCAAGAACGAAATATTTGCAAGACATAGTCTTATGACTAGAAAACAACAATTCGGAGAAAATGTGGATCAGTATATATTAATCTTAAAGCAACTAGCTAACGACTGTAATTCTAAAACTGTTTCTTCTAATCAAATTCGAGACGACTACATAAGAGATGCTTTTATCACTGGACTAACTTCTGTGCACATTAGGTAGCGTTTATTAGCGAATCATACTTTAACATTAGAGGAAACTATAATCTTAGCTCAATCACTAGAATCCGCGCAAAAACATTCAGAAGCTTATATTTCTGCTCCTCAAGTTGTTAATTCAATCCAATCAATAGAAAATTCACTAGAATCTAATCAAGTTACGTCTGCTGCAATCAAAAACTTCAAATGCTACTACAGTGGATCTAATAGAAAACATTTACGGAGTTCATGTCCAGCTAAAAATTCTGTTTGTTCCGAATGTGGTAGACAAGGATCTATCCAGTTGCCGAGTGGAGGGTACACAAAGACTGAGGAGGAAGCTTTAGAGCACCTTCTTGGTGTGCACTTTCCGGGCTCGGCAAGGATAGATTCGAGCGATGACAACAGGCCAGTAGTCAAAACGAGGGCTACCAAAGAGGACTGGAAGATAACAAATGAGATTTTCAGACCACATCTTATTAGATGGGCTGTAGACTCATTTGACCCCTACAAAACCCCAGGACCAGATGGCATATTTCCCAAGCTTCTGCAAGAGGGGATTGACATCATCATGGGTCCTTTAGTTTTGTTATTACGCAGTAGCCATGCTTTAGGGTATATACCAACTGCATGGAGAGAGTCAAGGGTGGTGTTTATTCCCAAACCAGGGAAAGAAACTTACACCCAGGCCAAATCCTACAGACCAATCAGTCTGACATCATTCATGGTGAAAACCATGGAGAAAGTAATACAGATGCATCTGCAAGAAGGAGTGCTTAAGAGCATCCCTCTACACACACTGCAATGGGCTTATCAGGCAGGGAAATCAGGAGAAGCTGCTCTGCATAATTTGGTCTCGAGACTCGAAAGGAGCCTGAACCAAAAAGAATTTGCCCTAGCAGCATTTTTAAACATCGAAGGTGCGTTTGATAACACTTCGATGTCATCAATAAACAAATCCCTCGAAAAGAGAGGGACAAACAACACCACATGCAGATGGATAAGATCCATGCTTGAACATAGGAGAATATCGGCACATATGCATGATACAACGTACACCGTCAGGACAACTAAAGGGTGTCCTCAAGGTGGAGTACTTTCACCACTACTGTGGAATTTAATTGTGGATGACTTGATCTGCACACTAAACGATCAAGGCATATGGACGCAGGGCTTCGCGGATGACCTTGTGATTGTCACCAAGGGAAAATTCCCAGAGACGGTCGCAAAAGAAGCACTGCGAATTGTGGAAGACTGGTGCCTTAAAGAGGACCTAACAGTCAATCCAAAAAAAACCAAACTAGTTGCTTTTACGAATAGAAGGGCTCTTCCAGAGGGCAGGGTACAACTGTTCGGAGAAGCACTCGAAATATCCAAAGAGGTGAAATACCTGGGAGTGACCCTCGACTCTAAATTGAATTGGAGGGCACACCTGGAAAGAACTACTACCAGGGCAACCAGACTATTTTGGCAATGCAGAAGAGTTATGGGAAAAACCTGGGGAATAAGACCTGAGGTGGTACACTGGCTTTACACATCAGTGATTAGGCCTACGGTCACCTATGGAACGGTAGTCTGGTGGAGAAGGACAGAAGTGTCCTCAGTAGAGAACAAATTGGCTACAATCCAAAGACAAGCTCTCCTCGGTATTACCGGGGCAATGAACAGCACGGGCACGTCATCAATGGAAGCCCTTATAGGCCTCCCTCCTCTGGAACTTTTTGTTAGGGCAGAGGCGATGATGGCGATTCTTAGACTGAAATCGGGAGGCATGTGGACCCCGAACAATGTTCGTGGGGGACATACCGATATAACTGGGACAATACTAGACGAGCCAAACTTTCAGATGGGTCTGGATAGTATGATACCAGAGAATATATTCACTGAGCGAGTGAATATTATCATTCCATCTAGGCAACAGGTGATGCACTCGGGAAATCCCGGGGATATCAGCTGGTTCACTGATGGATCTAAAACCAACCATGGCACTGGGGCTGGTATAAATGGACCTAGGAAGAAAATGTTCTTCAGCCTTGGTAAATACACGTCTGTATTCCAGGCAGAAACAATTGCTGCTATAGCCTGTATTGATGAAAATATCAAGAGGGGTTATACCGGACAAAGAATAAAAATATTCACTGATAGCCAGGCATTGCTGAAGGCTATCAGCAATCCTACCACGAAATCTAGACTGGTTAAAAACTGCAAAGAGTCCCTTAATAAGCTGGCAAGAGACAACACAGTGTCTCTAGTATGGGTGCCGGGACATGAAGGGACTGCTAGTAATGAATTGGCGGACCAGCTAGCTAAACAAGGCTCTAAAGGAGACTTTATAGGTCCGGAACCGTTCTGTGGAATCACAAAGGATTACATAAGAGGGGAAATCCGGAACTGGCTAGACAAAGAACACCAAATTAAATGGAGGTTGACAGAAGGTCATCTTCACACAAAAAGTCTACTGAAAAAGGTAAACAAAGAACTCTCAACTAGTTTATTGAAACTGAGCAAGAGACACTTGAAGACAGTAACCGACCTGGTTACTGGACATTGCACTCTAAGGAAACATTTGTACAGAATGGGAATAGTCAGTGAACCTTTCTGTAGGAAGTGCGAACTAAGGGATGAAACACCTATTCATATATTCTGCTCATGTAAGAACTTAGAAGGACTCAGACAGAAGCATTTTGGAAAGGAAACTATACAACCATCACAACTACTTAAAATCCCCCCAAATAAGCTAGTGGCCTATATAGAGGACACGAAACTTTTGGAGTGGAAGTAGATAACACTGGGAATGGTACAATGACTTAGGTCAAGTGCCCGGGCTGTTGAGCACAACCCAAACATTTGAATGAATGAATGTGGTAAACAAGGACACTTCTCAAAAGTATGTCAAAGCAAGAAGTATAAACCTTCTTCAGCTTCAATTTTACCTGTTGCTTCTTCATCTATCTCTTCAAACTCCAAATATCTTGCTGCCACCCCACAAAGCTTATCTAAAAGTCTAGTTAAAATCAAAATTAACGGAACTCCTGCCGACGCTTTAATAGATACTAGTAGCTCAGAATCGTACCTAAATAAAAACTTTGCATCATTCTTGAAGATTGAAATTCTTCCAAGTTCTGGTCACATACTAATGGCATCTACGAAATTGCTATATCTGGACACTGCTTCGTAGATTTAACAATAAAGGATGAATTGCATCCAAATATCAGTATATCCATTCTTCAAGATTTATGTGCTGATGTATTTATTGGCCATGATTTACTTAAACAGTATTTCGCTCTCGAAATCACATTTGGAGGACCGAAATTACCTTTAATAATTCATTCATCTGACAAAATATGCAATTTAGCTCATCTTAATATAGAATATCCCACACTATTTTCAAATTTATCAGACGATTGCAGACCTATTGCAACTAAGTCTAGACAATTTTCGACAGAAGATTCTAAATTTATATCTGATCAAGTAAGTTTCCTCTTATCTCATGGCATTATAGAAGAAAGTAACTCGCCTTGGCGCGCTCAGGTATTAATTACGAAAAGTGAAACTCATAAGAAAAGAATGGTGGTCGACTATTCTCAAACTATCAACAAATTTATATATTTAGATGCTTACCCACTTCCGAACATTGAAGTTGTAGTCCGCACTGTTGCAAAATATGCTATATTTAGTACTATCGATCTCCAGAGTGCTTACCACCAGGTACCAATACGAGAAGAAGAAAAGCATTTTACAGCTTTTGAAGCCGCTGGGAAGTTATATCAGTTTCGACGAGTACCTTTTGGAGTCACTAATGGAGTTGCTTGCTTTCAGAGGGTTATAGATAATATTATAAAATTGGAAAACCTAGAAGGTGTACATGCATATCTGGATGATATTACTATTTGCGGAATAAATCAAGCACAACATGATGACAATCTTAACAAATTTATGCAAGTTGTATAGTCTATATAGAAAGGACAAGGAGTAATAAATCATTCATTTAAGTAGATTTCATAGACGTACCAAAATATATTTTAAGAGGGTATACCGTAAGGTACATTTTGTATTGAACGAATGAGTTGCAGCTATGCTAAAGAATATACGATTTAGGTCAGAGGTAACGGGATGTACTAATTTTAATAAAAAAAAGTGATAGAAGTATATGAATTTTAGTAAGTTTGATAAAGAAAGGCAACACAGTTTATTCATAATAGAAAACAAACCAATCTGTAACAATAATTATTTTATATATTGTTGTTCTTTTTGTAAGAATATTAATTCAAAATTGACAATATTTGTGATGATTTAATCGACCCTATTATTATTAATGTCAACAACGATTCTTCCTCTTCCGAGTCGGATATAGAATAAAATGTAAGTAATAAATGTATTCCAATAATTATTTCTTTTCATTTTTTATTATATTATAATTTAAAACGTATTTTTTTCCCAAAATACACACCACTGCATTGCGTTATTGCTTATCTGCTAATCCTTTAACAATGAAGAAACCCTAAATTTTGCTACAACTGAAACAAATACGGGGTCGATCTACCTGGTTTTTAGATTTACGGAAGAAATGTAAACTAAAGTAAGAGATTTATCAAAAATTTCATGGTGCTCCCTGTAAAGGTTTTGCATACTTAATTAGGGTTTATTACTCCTCGTACTTTTTGTACATACTATAAAGAAGTACAATTTCACAATTTGTGATGCCTTTTGGCCGAAATATTATTTATTAATTATTTAAATGATCATTATGGTATTATTATGATTAAAGACATAAATTCCCTTGAAGCTAACGTCGATATAGCATGAATCGTTTACATATATAAAAACAGAAAGGTCTCACGTAGGATGTCAAGTTCAGAGTCCGAAGTAAACGTAAACAGAATTGTTTTATATTTACAAAACGCTGAACTTGACTCGTCGTATAAATATGTTAAACGAAAGTGTTTTAGCATTCATATTCTGAAGACATTCATATTCATATTCATATCAATTCAATTCAATTAATATTGATTCATGTATTCTATTCATCGTAATCCTTTTAATTAATATCCTAATTAGTACTAGTAATAAGTGAGTTAATGTATAATAGTAAAGTAAGGTAATAAAGAGAACATGTCCCAGTGATTCCAGTAGTTGTTTTATTCCTGTGAGATGACACACCAAGTGACCAGCAACACCACCTAGTCAGAGGCCCTTCCACACTTCTAATGCACCAAGTATCCATAGTAGGATACATACATTACAAATTAATGAAAAGAAAAGTTTGTATTCACAAAAATCTATTAAACTTCTTGGATACTTAATCGAAAATCAAACTCTAAAACCCGACCCTGAACGACTTGAACCTCTAATAAAACTGCCACTACCTCAAAACTCTCAATCGCTTAAAAGAGATATTGGTATGTTTTCTCACTATTCCAAATGTATTACACGTTATTCAGAAAAAATCCATCGATTAGTTACCATCAAAACATTCCCTTTGTCTGATCAGGTAACTCAGGACTTTGAAATTCTTAAAAATGAAATTGCTTTGTCAGCTGTAACTTCTATTGATGATAAAATTCCACTTGTCGTTTAGACGGATGCGTCTGACCATTCTATTGCTGCGACTCTCAGTCAAGAAGGAAGACCTGTAGCCTTTTTCTCAAGGACATTAACAAGTTGTGAAAGAAATCATTCATCCGTTGAAAAAGAGGCATATGCTAATATAGTTGAAGCCGTTAAAAAATGGCACCACTTCTCAGTGGCGGATTTAGGCTTAGGCTCGTGGGGCCCGGGCCTAGGGCGGCAAATTTTGAGGGGCGCCAAAATTTTTGAGACGACTTTTCTACCTCAACAAAATTCAATAATAGTCGCAGCAATGAAGCACTAAAAACGCCAAAGTTAGGAATCTTTCCGGGACAGCACGTAGAGAGTTGCGGTTCTTTGCATTCGGTGGCAAAAACGATGTAGAACATTCCTACCTAGGTTCTACCCTGTAGAAACCCTTGGGTGCGTTGCTGCAGGCCAAAATGCAGCCCAAAAATGCACCTTTTGGGAGGCCTTTCCTCCAATTTTATAACTTCGTAAAAAAGAGGCAGAACCGGCTCAATTTGGCTACTCGGGGTTTTTGGGGTCGCTGATCACGATTATGATGTTAAAATCGACCTCCAGGACACCTGGGGGTCAGGAACGCCGTGGGACTCTTCAGGAATTTCGTGCGCCGAGGGCCAGAAATTCGGTATTTGGGGGTTTTTTGGGTCGCTGAACCCAGATATGGCATCGGCGAAGTCCCCACGGACACCTGGTGCAACCTGACCCGGCCCTGAACGTCGTCCCCGTGGGTTTCTTCAGAAATTCGTGCCCGAAAGGGCAGAAACCCGGTATAAAAGTTGGAGGCGCCTGGAGTGGGGAGAAAATAAGGCGCACCAGGTGTCCGTGGGGACTTCGCCGATACCATATCTGGGTTCAGCGACCCGAAAAACCCCAAGATACCGGGTTTCTGCCCTTCCGGGCACGAACTTCTGAGAAACCCACGGGGATGACGTCCAGGGCCAGGTCAGGCGCCCCAGGTTCCCGTTGTCTTCGCCGATACCATATCTGGGTTCAGCGACCCAAAAAAACCCCCAGATACCGGGTTTCTGCCCTTCCGGGCACGAACTTCTGAAGAAACCCACGGGGACGACGTTCAGGGACGGGTCTGGTTGCACCAGGTGTCCGTGGGGACTTCGCCGATGCCATATCTGGGTTCAGCGACCCAAAAAACTCCCAGATACCGAATTTCTGCCCCTCGGCGCACGAAATTCCTGAAGAGTCCCACGGAGATGACGTTCATCGGCGTTCCTGACCCCCAGGTGACCTGGAGGTCGATTTTAACATCATAATCGTGATCAGCGACCCCAAAAATCCCCGAGTAGCCAAATTGAGCCGGTTCTGCCTCTTTTTTACGAAGTTATAAAATTGGAGGAAAGGCCTCCCAAAAGGTGCATTTTTGGGCTGCATTTTGGCCCGCAGCAGAGCACCCAAGGGTTTCTACAGGGTAGAACCTAGGTAGGAATTTTCTACATCGTTTTTGCCACCGAATGCAAAAAACCGCAACTCTCTACGTGCTGTCCCGGAAAGATTCCTAGCTTAGTGCTTCGTTGCCTCGACTATAAAGTTAGGTTTAGAGGCTAGTAATGAAAAAATAAACATTTGTGTATAAAAAATTCAAAAAAACAATATAATATTTACGAAAGAAATGGGCGCCAAATCGTCTCTGGCCTAGGGCGCCCTCAAACCTAAAACCACTACTGCCACTTCTTAATTGGAAGACACTTTCAACTTATAACAGACCAAAAATCGGTATCGTTTATGTTTAACATGCGACACTCCAATAAAATCAAAAACGAAAAGATTATAAGGTGGCGTCTAGAATTATCCTGTTACAGTTTTGAATTTCAGTATCGGCCAGGAACTGACAATGTGGTACCTGATACTTTTTCAAGAGTTTGCTGCACAACTCTTACCAATCTATCTTTAATTGATTTACATCAAGCTCTATGCCATCCTGGGATTACCCGAATGGTACAATATATAAGATCTCGTAATTTACCCTACTCTATCGAAGAGGTACGTGTTATGACAGCTGGTTGTCCTGTATGTTCAGAAATTAAACCAAAGTTTGTAAAAATTCAAGGAAAATTGATAAAGGTTGATTTAATAGAAGCTAATCCTAAGTATGCTGTTGTAAGATGAGACGATGGACATGAAGCAACTGTTTCTCTAAGAGATCTTGCTCCGTGTGGAGATAAGATTACATTGGACCGATCAATCCAAAATAACAACTTGGCAACGGAAACTTCCGAAACGACAACGGAAACTTCCGAAACGACAACTGAAACAAGTAGTTCTCGACTTGATTCTAATAAAATGGAAAACATTTACAATACTCCTCAAGACCTTCAAAGAATCGACTATTTTGAAACTGAAATTCCTCAAAGTACGAGATGTAGTACTAGAAAAAGAAAAACTCCTGCCTACCTTGAAGATTTTGTCGAAAAATAAAGCTAAGGTGTAAGGAATCGTGCTGACAGCTGAATGGCCGCAGGGT
>CAJUYH010011812.1:0-10666 GCA_910591685.1 Galerucella tenella | reverse complement strand
TATTTCACGCCTTTCACACATGTCAATTTTTTGACGTTCTCAATGGTTATTGTTTATTGATGTAAACATTATTTATAATTGATGTCAAAGATGATGTATGTATGTATGTATGTAGGTATATATAGGTATAGTTGTCTTCTGTATCCTTTATCAATTTTGAACTGGGACTTTCTTATGGCGTGGATTTCCGCTTGAAAGATACTTGGGGTTTTTCCCAAGCTTTCAGAGTGTTTGATTCTTGGCCCGAACACTCCTATCCCAGTTTCTTCTATTGCTTTTGAGCCGTCTGTGTACCATTGAATGGCATTCTTTCCAAGTCTGGTAAAGGTATTTGGATCCCATTCCTTCTTGTTGCTTAATTCCGTAACGAATTTCTTTGACTATTTCACTAGAGTAAATTGATAACTGACAAAATTTGAAGGTTTTGAACTGGCAATTTTTTGTCTTGTCGCGGCAATTTTTTGACGTTTAATATATCAAATCTATGTGTATAAAATTCTATCACTCTGTGATAAAATTCAATATAAAATTTTTTTAGTGGTTTCTAAGGAAACTAAGTTGTTTATTTATTTATTTAACTGTCTAAAAATTATTAAAACTGAATAATACAAGATTTGAAAATAATTCAATAAATGAAATAGAGAGTACAATTAAGCAAAGTATACCGCGAAATACAATGAAGACAAAAAAGTCTGCGTGGGAACGTTATAGCAAAAATTCTAGAAGATTATGGTTTTAACACGAAAAAAAGAGATGGAACTGATTATACTGAAGCTAGTGTGAATACACTTTGGAATACGACTGCTCAAATGGTTCAGGAAAAATATTTTCTAGAATTTAACATCAAAATTGATCCATTTAAAGATATTACCTATAAATTTGCTAGATTGGCCAGGGATACAAAACGTAAAAAGCTTCAGGCTGAACCTGACACCAGAAAAAGAAGTTCTAACGCGTTTACCAAAGGAGAATTAATGGAAATGGTAGAAAGCTATTCTGAAGATAATCCTGATGGGTTACAAAAAAAGTTTTTTCATTTATGTTCGTTCGAATAAGCATGGCGTGGTAATGAAGCTGCTAATTGTGATATTAATTAATTTAAAAAAGAATATGATAATAAAGGTAATTTTACTGGCAGGGTAGAATATAATCCAATATTTTCCAAAACGACACAAGGAGTATCAAAAGCTTTATCTGGCAGTAAGTGGCTGGTAAGATATAATGCTAACAACAATTTGTGTCCCGTTCGTTTAGTTTTAAAAATTATTGAAAAAAGAGAATCCAATCCTTATCTAACAACAACAAGATTATTTTTAACAGTACATCCAAATTGGGAGAAAGGAATATGGTACAAAAATTCACCATTGGGAATTAATATAATTTCAAAGTGGACGAATCAATTGGTATAGACACATAAAAAATAAAAATAACCAATCATTCACATAAGGCTTCTGCAATATCTGCATTAGCAAAAGAAGGAGTTGGTGAACAAGAAGTAATTAAGCTTACAGGACATTCTTCTGCCCATTCTTTGAAACCATATTTACAATTAAATGAAGAACACCATTTCCAACTTATAGAGAACCTTCGAGAAAATAAAGAAAAGGAATTCTCAGTTTCTTACTTAAATTCATCACAGGTTATGATGCAAAACAATCTTCAAAATAATGCTATAACGTACAATTATAATAATTGTACTTTTTACATAAATAAATAAATTTTTTTCATAATGTTATTTTTTTGGCTTTGTATAATTGAAGTTTGCAATAAATAAAACGTTTAAACATATGATTTTTTAGTTTTCCTCTCGTGAAATAGTCATTTCGAATACCACACAATTAATAATTTTGTAAGGTAAAATTTTTTTCTTGTATTCAAGTTTGTTGCTTTTAGATAATTTTGTTCATGACATTTAATCCAAAACCACTCGCCTGACTGCTCGTGGTTTTGTTAAAAATGTCATTCGCAAAATTGCCAAGCAACAAACTTTCATGACAATCGAAAAATTTTCACTCTCGTGGTATTATATATGAAAAAATCGGATTTTATCGGTAAAATTATTAAATATCAAAATTCTCAACAATCTTAAGGTGTTTGGTAATTTGTTTTTGTTATTTATATGCTTTAATCGTGTTAGAGCAGCGGTTTTCAACATTTTCTACTAGTTATTTTTCTGTCTAGTGCTCGAAATGCTACTTTGGTAATTGAGTACTGATAGTCGAGATCACCAAAGTATTTCGCGCATGAGATGCAAACAAAATTTTTTCTACAAACGTCAAAAATATTGTTCTGAAATCGAGGCACCAGTATGAAAATGCACATTAGCAATTTAAAGAGTGGTGTGAAGCAAATAAAGCCAGAAAAATATCCGAAAATGTGCTGTTGGCATGTTTTGCAGAGAAGTCTAAGAAGCTGAAGTCTTCCACGTTATGGGTAATATATTCTATGTTGAAAGCTACACTCAATGTTAAAGAAAACGTGGATTTTAAGAAATTTACCAAGTTGGTTCCATATTTGAAAAAATTGTCAGTTGGAAATCATCCTAAGAAATCTAAGGTATTGACTGGAGAGGAAGTTGAACAATTCATAAGAGAGACAGATGATGAAACCTATTTGTTGGGGCTGTCAAGATTTTTTTGGACACCATATGTACAGATGAAGCAGGCTTTTTACGAGTAGCAACTTAAACTACGATTTTCTGGATGTTCTTAGGGAGCCAAAGTATATGAGTTGTAGAAAAAGTATAGTGTTCAACAAATGAACATTAGGTACCCATAAATTGAAGAAATAGAAGGTTCTAGTGATCAACAATCGATTCAGTGAATTTTGAAAAGACATTTTCAGGGATTGAGGGCATATAGACGAAAAATATTTCCAAAATTTACGATTTAAAAAAATGCTGCGACCTGAGCATGGCTCAAAATTTGTCACCGGGGGTTTTTGATACGAGAAAACGAATACCACAGAAAAGTTTTTTGATAAAATCATTCGTTAACCTTCAAATAGTGTCATGAAATTTTTAAAGAAACTTTTCTCCAATTTGTTGTTATATTTTTTTATTCAAAATGTTGGGAACCGCTGAAGTAACATTGTGATAAAATTTGAAAGCCATTAACATAGAATTCCACTTTTGATAATTTTTTTCAGTTATAGATTAAAATTATTAAGTGAATTTTATTCTACATTCCGAACGCTTTAGTGAAACATGATACTCTATTTAGACAGGTTGTCCAAAAAGTCAATGTGAAGAGATATTAACCATTTTAACGCCACAATGATTCACCTAAATAAAACTAAAATGAACATGGTATATACAAAACAATATTTTCTGTAAACATTTTTATTTTACTACTACAAAAAGTTGTTAGAAATGAATGAAATGAACTGAAGAGCTGGTCACGAAATATAGCGCCCGAAAACAGGTATAGAAATACCTTTTGGTTTTAAAAGCTGCCCCAGGTAAACTGGGGAACCCTCCCGCAGGGTATGCGTCGTATAGACGTTGCCACATTGACATCACTTTTCATTTAAAAAATGATGTCTTTGTTTCATGAGAATTTATTTAAGCCTTCCTATACCTACAAATAATGTAAAGTGAAAAATGAATTTATTACTTGCATATAGAATCCAAAAAGATGAAAAATAATGTCAAATATAGACCAAAAAATTTAAATATTGACAAAAATAGTGTGCAGAATGAAGTTAGTCTATAAGTGATTGTATTATTCTATTGGCTTGTTTCTTAAATTACACTATTATTGCCGTTGCTGAGTAAAGTCTTTGTTTTTTTGTAAAAAAGAACATACACAGGCTGCTCTTAAAGCACTGAGCTCGAACAGGATAAAATCTAAGATGGTAGATAACTGTCTACAAACGTACTAGGCAAGGAACACAGAGTCATTTTCACCTGGTTGCCGGCGGATCGAGGAGTGGAGGGAATGAGGAGGCCGACACTCTGGCAAAAAAGGGATCAAAGACTTTATTTATCTGACCTGAACCATTTTTTGGCATTGCGGAAAGCACTGCTCGATCAGCCATAGCTACCTGGGCGGAGAGGGCAACCTACACGTACTGGGCAAACTTACCGGGGCTCTCTCACTCGAAGGCGTCCATATTCTACCCTTTGAGTACAAAAATGGAGTAGAACAAACCTACGCATTTTGTCGAGACTGCTTACAGGGCATTGTGGATTAAATTACCACCTAAAGAAGATGAGTCTGGTTCAGACCACGGACTGTCGGTTCTGTAATTTGGAGGACGAAACTGTGGAGCACATACTATGCTCATGCCCAGCCTTGGGCAGGCTAAGGTATAATATATTTGGTTTTAGTACCTTAGAGCCGAACGACATCAAAAAAGTATCGAAGGCCCCACGCACATAGAAACTTTTACTGCACAAAAAATTTCATCAAAATCGGCCCATCCGTTTAGAAGGTATTAATTTGATAGCAACGCCACCTACCGGGACTAATTGTGAATCTAAACCATCTCATCCGTATATAATACATTGCACTGGTGCGAATCCGAGGCGGGTCGCTAGTTATGCATATAAACCTTCTTTTTGAATCACTATCTGCCATTATGGCACAATAATATACTATTTACACATTGAGTTGGTTATAAACAAAATACAAATATTTCCTTTATAATATTAGTATAAATTAACTAATTATACAATATACAGTGTGGAAACCACTTGGAATAAAATTCTTTATGTCATTATTTTAGAAAATTATAAAAAATGCCGAGACACCTCAACTTTTGAATTGAGTTGTGCGTTATATAAACATAAATGTACAAGGTGATTCACGCAAGTATGCCATAGTCGGTGTTGTTTTTTTAATGAAACACCCTGTATATTTGCATATCTTTGAAATCCTTTTAATGAACCGATTCCAACAAACTAAATAATGTATGATCAATCATGAATTATACAGAGCATACTTTTGTTGGCAATAGCACAGTCTCCTATAGAACTCCTCCTTAACTTTGTTTAAAGTTTGAGATGAAATATTCCGTATTTCTGTAGTTATCCTGTCCTTGAGGTCTACAATGCTAGTTGGTTGTGTTGCATATACTTTGTTCTAGAGATAACCCCACAGAAAAAAATCTAACGTCGTAAGGTCTGGCGATCTAGCTGGCCACTCAATAGTACCTCTTCGTCCAATCCATTTACGACAATGACAAAGAATTTTATTCCATAAGTGGTTTTCACAGTGTATGAAAAGATCCACCCTGATTTTACATCATTTGAATATTATTTTTTGCCAAAAATTAAAACATAGCCATGTAAATTTTGATTTTCTATAAAGTATAAACTAAAAATCACCCATTTGAGTCGTATTTTTATAATATTGCATGAATTGCAGTCCTGTAATTCAAAAACAACGGTTTTGAAGTTCTTCCTAATTGAAATAAAAACAATAACTGTATAAAATCACATTGTTTCAAAATGTCAAGGTGATAGTAGTTCACCATTCTTCAAACTATTAAAAGAAATAAAAAATAACCAACCTCCCCATCTCCGTTCTCTTGATGATCACCGTGTTCTTCCATAAGCACAAAATCGACATCGTTATTATTATTTTTATTACCGATATCCGGAGATCTCCTAACTTCGTTAACAACAATCCTATTTCTCTTCCTGCGGGAATTCAACAAGTCCACCGTCAGCTGGTCACTAGCCAGAGAATCCGGCGAATCTGGATGACTGTCCATATTTAGTAGAGACACATTTTTATTAAAAATCGTATTCGAAAAAGAGAAGAAGAACGGTTCGTATTGAATGGCAAGAAAGCTCGAGGCAAACTGACGTCTTTAGGTGCCCGCGAGCTAGTGACCACTAGAGGGGAGAGGAACCGGTACCAGGACCGGACGGTGGATACTTTTGATCATGGTCAAGGTAGTACCAGGTCAAGTACCAGTGATGCTGCGGACAAAAAAGATTTAATTGGGTTTCGGTTCTTATCGGTCATAGGTATCTTTTTTGGAGAACCATTTTGCGTCCGAGCAAAAATTTTTATACAAAATAACGAAGCCAGAAGTCTCCTGCAGTACTTCAAGAGTATAAGAAAGCTTGGAAATCAGATACACGCTTTATATAGCATAGATTTTGACCACCAAGGGTGGTAAGTTGACTTTCTGGCCATTTATGTCCTTCAAAACAATGTCAAAATGCATTTTTTACAATATAGGAAGGTGAAAGTGAGCTTTATATTCTCCAATTCAATCATTTCTGGTCGCTTTTCTTACAATTTCATAAGGACTAGATCTTAATTTATGTCCAGCACAATTTGATCCTTGTAGAATTAAAAAATAAACAAATTAACTGTTCGAAAGTCCATACCTGTTGGGTACCTCACCTTTTTCTGTCCTCTCCGTTAGGATACCTGTTTCTTAAATTCTACCTCGTTACATAATCTTTATCTTTTCTTTCTCTACATTTGCTTTGATTGAATTTAAATACAAAACATTCGGATGATATAGCATCGATGATTCTCTCAAATGAGTACTGATGATGGACGTACTCGAGAGATTCGATAATTGGACGCGGTTTTCTTAGAGACCGAGCAATTTAACCGAATTTGATTGGGGATTTTTTTGTTTCAAGAGTTGAAATTTTATTAATTTTAGTGCAGGTAACTGTATTGAAAGATTGAAGTATAAAACAATTCGGGAATGTATGTATTTTGGGGTGACATTCATTGAGACCTAAAAGATCTATTGTGCCCCCTTACTTCTACTTGGTTTCTGAGGAGAGTCTCAGAAACTAGTAGTTCCTTTAGTCCTATTTCCCGAAGGAATTTTAGGATGTCTGCAGGTAAATGTTCCTCTTGTATCCAGTAATGTATGTGGACGGAGGTTTCTTCTTCCATGCCACAAAATCTGCATTCTTCTTCCTCCACTATTTTGAGCTTTTTAGGTGCCCATTTTCAGGCGACAATGTCCCGTTAGGATCCCTGTCAAAACTCTTAGCGCAGTTTTACTTTGACTTATGCATTTATTTGTTCTCAACAGGTTGTAAACACCCAGAAGAGTCTTTGATTGTATAAGCTCTACTAGATCTTTCCAATGGTCAGATCTTCTCTTTTTCTCGGCTTTATCTATTTCTTCCAATATTACATTGGGGCTGATTCCGCAAAAGGGTTCAGGCCCCCAGAAAGGTATTTCAGTCCCCCTCATTGCTAGTTCATCTGCTATTTCAGTTCCTTATATTCCAGTGTATCCTGGAATCCATAGTAATCCATATATTGTTCTCGCCTAGTTCATTGAGTTTGTCTAGGCATTCCCACACCATTTTGGAACTGATTACACAAGAGCTCAGTGCTTTAATGGCTGCTTGACTATCCGACATTGTGATAATCCTTTGTTTTCGGTATCCTTCATCAATATTGAGCTGGGCACACTTTCTTATGGCATGGATTTCCGCTTGAAGGATAATTGGGGTTTTTCCCAAGCTTTCAGAGTGTTTGGCTCCTGGCCCGAACACTCCTATCCCAGTTCCTTCTATTGCTTTTGAGCTGTCTGTGTACCATTGAATGGCATTCTTTCCAAGTCTGGTAATGGTATTTGGATCCCATTCCTTCTTGTTGCTCATTTCCGTAACGAATTTCTTTGAAAAGTTATACTTTTTCATCATACCGTCTTGTGGCATGTCCCAGGTTGTCTGATTTCTAAGAAGTGAGGAAGTGGTTTTATTTAATGAATCCCTCTCTACTTAGTCTGTATCTTTGTTCTTTCTGCAACAGTTTCCACCACTATATGTAGAGGGGTGAGGCTGAGAATCACTTCCATGGCTGCCGTTGGGCATGTTCTCATTGCTCCTGTAATGCATAATGCATAATGGATAGTCTTCGAGAAATTTAACACTAGAAGTGCCATCAGAAAAAGCGTTGTTCAGTTTCCGTTTTTCATCTGTGACATGCTCCTAGATTTGATCCAATATCTCGTGTGAAATATATTCGAATATTGGACCAAATTTTCTGTTCGTTTTTAATGCTGGAACTAACTAATTCCACCCACCCCCCCGTAGATTCCAAAAATAAGAATAAAAAGACGTTCCGCCGAATATTAGAAAAGTTAGATGCTTTTCTATGTCGGACTATTTGACATCTCTCCACATTTGATTCAATATCTGTATATATCTGTAGAGTAGGGAGGGAGAATGTAGACTCACAGCACTTAGGCCATATGTGACCCATTGTACATCCTCCCGAGGAATTGTCCTCCTAAGTCATCGTCCATCCCACCTTCCCAGGAAGGTGGACAGGTCAATAGGAGACATCTCCTTTATATCGGCAGGTGTCCAAGTCTCACCGAACACACACTCTCTTATTGACGATAACTCCGGACACTCGCATAAGACATGCCTGACAGTTTCATCTTCCTGTTCACGCATCCTCCATAGAGGTGTGTCCACTAGCCCCATAGTATGGAGGTGTTTCCTTAGTTGACAGTGGCCAGTCAGAAATCCTACTGTTAAACGTAGGTTTTTCCTGGTCATCGTCAAACGTTGTCTGTTCAAGGCTAATAGGGCTTGTCTACTATCAGTGCAGATTGTTATGTTTTTGCCAGAAATTCCTTTTCTGGTTAGTTCTTTTGTGGCAGCCAGTTCTGTTTGAGCCACGCTGGTATTGTTTCCCATTCCCCATTTAATCTTTAGGCTTAGTGCTCTCCAGTAAACTTCACATCCTGAGCCTCCTTTCATTTTTGAGCCATCTGTATATATGATTCAATATTTCGAGAACCTTTTACCAGTGGGGCCCGGTCTAAATCGAGCGGAGGCCCACTTAAGGGCGGAGAAAAACCCCAAATAAAAAAAATGAATTCAAAAACATTACTGGCGAGCTTTCTTAACTATGGTGGAATAAAGTTTTTGATTTTTTCCCTAGTTTTTCTTTACCATACCATTTTTTCTGTAACACAGGCCCCCCTGAAGCTTCACGGGGCCCGGTGGCTAATCCCCGTCTAATCACTCTCCAGGTAGCAACAATTCCTCACCAAGACCAAAGAATTGTTACTAATGATCGGTATTTGTATTTGTTGAACATTTTTAAAATATGTATTTTTCACTAATATAATTTTATTCGTTTTATTGCCTGGTCTATTAGTGGTACGAGAATGCACGTCCTATTTTTTGTTTGGTTTCTTTTTTATTCTTGCGGTTTCAACTTTTTTCCCAAGTTTGTTTATCAAGTGTGCTGTTCGGCCGTATATAACATGGGCATAACTACTTTTTTTTTTCATATACATTTCAAATGATTCGTTTCAGTTATTTAGTAATTTGTTTGGCTGTTTTCAAAGTAAATAATGCATAAAACTCTATGAAAATATAAAAAGTTTATGAATATTATTCTTTAACAACAAAAACAGCTGTAAATTGGGAATTCTAAGAATAATTGGCGATATACTATCAATCGCGCGCTTCTATAACCAAGCTATCATCTTTATAGAGAACGATTTTAAACTCAGCAGACCTAGGACATAATTTCAACCTCTCTAGTATCCTATGCAACCGTATTTCAGGCTGAAATTTACGCCATTGTTACAAATGTGGAGAGATAGAAGCAAGCAAATCTCATACATAAAACAATAAAAATTTTCTCTGACAGCCAAGCGGCTATGAAAGCACTTAGCTCTTACCGTGTAACGTCGAAATTGGTTTTAGACTGCCAAAAAAAGACTCTCCTCAATATGAGAACTCAATAAACTATCGCTGGTCTGGATCCTTGGCCATTCTGGCATGGAAGGAAACGAGAAGGCAGACTCTCTAACCTAACCTAAGCAGTAAACTTTGGAGTAGTCATACGTCTATGGATTATTTTTATGAATGCTTTATTATTTTAACATTCAAAAAAATAGACTATAACTTTACTTTCGGATAACCCTGTTATCATAGATACCAGTGAGGTTCAATAAACTTATTTTTAAACCCAGAAAATGTATCATTTATAACCAATCTTTTGGGACACCCAATACATATAATTTGCAATTAAAAAATCGATTAAATCTCTAGCTTGAAAAAACATAGTTCAAAATTTTTAAAAACTATATTTACATAAATACATACGTGTATAAATATGTCAAGTAGGCGCGGTTTTATAGTTGTTAAAAGATTTCAATGGTTTTGTCGTATTGAAGAGAGCTTTTTCTTATTCCGTACACCGGTCAACAACCGGCCAAATCGCCGCGGCCCACACTCGATCTCCGATGATGGGCTTCTTGCTGGCTTCTTCGGCTCGCTCGCTATCTTCTGAGATGACCCACATCTCCATCACCCGGAGATACTTTTTTGCGCCATACCTAACAGTGTACTACGGAATCCTAACGACAGTACCGTAATAACAAATATTTCAAATAAATTCTTAACAAGAAGAAAACAATTGTATGGTAATCAAACCAGTATATACGTGCTTATTAACAATTCCCCATTTTTAATGTTAACAATGGTGCGTTACTCAAACAATGTCCAGTCTCACCTAGTGCCTTTTTTTCGTGATTATTAGTTGGATAAAGAAGTGTGTTAAAATACCCCGAGGGGTCTCTAATTGGCGTACTCACCCGCGGCGGGCTTTTACCCTTCGACGGTCCACTCCGGGGAGTCCTCGGGGTTGATGAATTATTTCACGCCTTTCACACATGTCAATTTTTTGACGTTCTCAATGGT